>WEIV01016749.1:140452-173259 GCA_013390005.1 Calyptomena viridis
GGTCCTGTGGCGGGGGAAGCGGTGCCGGTGGCTTGGGATGGGGGGGGCTGGGCTGAGGCGGCGGGAGCGCCGAGGAGGCACCGGAGGGCCGGGCAGCGCCCGCCCCGGGGAGGGAAGGGGCAGGGGCAGCCCAGGATGCTGCGGCCGTCGATGCTGGGACGGTCTTTTCCGCCTCGTTGTAACTCAGCCCGAGGAGGTGGCTCGTCTCCTGCCCGGATAATCACGTAATTTCTCTCTGATCGTTTCACAGCCTTACTGCAATGAAGTCTGAATTACGCTTAAATGGCTGTTTAAAATCCCCGTGTCACGGATTCCCCTAAAGGCCCGAACCCTGTCTGTCCGTGCGCTGTCCCGGCTCGGTGGGTACCCCCTGGACACCGGGGCTGCCTGGGTTCATCCCTGCCCTGCGCCCGCCTGCACGCTCAGGGTGTCACATCATCCCCCTCCCCAAACCCCTCTGCAGGCACACGTACGCAAGAAAAGGTTTTATTTACGAAAGATGTTTCAATGAAAATTTCTTAAAAGTCCAAAAAGACGATGCAAGTTTACGGCGGAAATGACTTAAAATATAACAGATTGCACAAAATATTAACACTGATCATACAATATTTCGAAGATTAACAGGCATGTGCTAAAGAAACTGTAGAGTCTAGAAATACCCCAAATATATCTACTTTACAATTGCTGTACAAAAAGCAGTTATAAATACTTCACATCTAGAAAAAATACACAGAACCTTTGAAATAGACTTTCCCTTACATATAAATAACCTTTGTAGAAAAAACAAAACCACCCAAAACAGGCCCTGCTCCTAGATATGTCTGAACTACTACTGGTTAGCACCAACATCTTATTGTAGTGTGTCACAAACAGGAGTTGTTTCGGTTTTTAAAAAATAATTCTGGTGTTTAGAATTTAATTAAAACCAAACAGAGACTACAAAATATAACACCGTATGGTACATTCATAATTTGATGGCAAATGAGTACAGAGAAGGTGGAAGTCAAAAAACTATGTTGCAGTCAGAAGCACAGGGCAGTTCATGAAGTTCTCATTTCTATACACTTCTACACTGTGTCAGCAGTGAATTGCTTTAACCCTGATCTTTCAAACAGTTATGTGCATAATTGATGAAGCCAATGCCAGTATTATCTATTAATTTTCTTGCCATGTCAAAAGTTGAAACCCTTTTGAAATAAGACACCTGTTGTGAAGTTATAATAACTGAAATGCACGTTTCCCTGGAACACCTGTATAGAATTGCACTAAAAGTAGAAAATAAAATGTTTTGTAAAAGGGAGTCCATGAAAGTTCATTACAGACAATCTATCAGGCTCAGGTTTATGTTAACGCAGTGTTTCTACATACAGTTTTAAGACTAGAACAATTATAAATCTTTCTTAAAAAAATCTACTAACTTCCCTTGTTAATATTAACACCAATTTCTTTAAGTTAGTAATCTGCCATTACAGGAGCATAGCACCAATTTAATATTTATTGCTGTCATGTATCCCTACAAATATATTTTCCCAAGGTATTTACAACTGTACAAATATCCACAAAAGTGCAAAATTAAGACTTTATTCCGTGTAAGCGCTCGCTGTGCTCAGTGTGGAGTCCCACGCAGCACCACGACACGACCCTGCCTTATTGCTGTGTGGTGCAGGGTCAGAACACCCTGCTGTGAGTGCAGAGATCCGGAGGGGGAATTTGCAACAACTGTCTCTTCTCCCCACTCACTCCACGCTCGCCCTCAGCTCCATCACGTGCTGCCCACTGGGAAGTGTCTCTACACGTCGTTGGAGCCTTGGCTGGCACAAGAGGAGAAGCTGTCGTACAGGGAATCACTCAACGATTCTAAATTGTCCATGTCGTGCCGACCCGAGCTATTTAAAGAAGCTTCTTCCTTCTTTCCATTTTCTTCCCTTTGTCCTTCAACCTTGTTCAGACAGTTCTTCTCTTTTTCTAATAAAAGTACGTTATTGCTGTTAAATTTATTGAGGGACTCCAGGGAAATTTTAGATACTCTATTCTGGGAATCTTCTTTTGTTTCTTCAGTTTGCTTCAATTTCTGTAATAAGTGAGGGAAATATTAGAAACATATTTCTTATAAAAATAAAGTTATCCTATTGTACACCATTAATTACTATCTTTCCAGAGTTCACGGGGTGAAAGGAAATAGATTGTTAGACACTTAAATATCTGTTATGATTAAATAGAACATTAGTGTCCATTTTAGGATAAATCATAACTTTAATGATTCTGCTGAGATAAATAGGACTCCATTTATGTAACAGTTAAGTGCTATTAATGTTGTAAGTAGCAGATCCTGGCTGTGCACATGTTAAACATCTCCAGCATCCTCACAGTAATTTACATCTTCTCCTGTACAAATACTTTGGAGGGTACATTTAAACAGGTATTTGTTTAAGTAGAGTTTAAAAAAAAAAGGTGCAGAGGGAAAAACAGCATTTTCCATAAATCAAGGATGCAAATGAAACTTGCTAGGGAATAACTTCACATTTTGCATGTGTAAGGCTATTGATTTCCACAGACCCAAAGTCTCTCTAATAGACAAGAAAGCAACAAGAGAGGAAATTATACTGAACTGGGCTGATCCCCACAGACCAGAATCAATCCAATATTGGCCAGGCCTACTTGGAGAAGTGGTGTAATTCTGTGCAAGCACAGGACGGTGTATTAGCACATTATATTAAAACACACACAGTAGGATTGCACCAGAGTAATTTTATCCCTTTGTTTAGCTACTGGTATTTTAAATCAGAGGTCTAACCAAGGAATCATTAGGGAGCTGTGTAGGGAGCAGTTCAATAAAAATGACCTGCTGTTCATATACAGGTTGTTTCAAAATCTGAGTATCTAACTCCTCTTATAGATAATACTACCACAGAAATACGAAATAGCATTCAACATTTTACAATCAACATTCAATAACCTCTTGCACAGATAAGATTTAAGGTTTCTGAGATATGCCATCAGAGTGCAAAGCCATTCTTCATTTTTGGTAGTGTCATGAGATGGCAAAGACTGAATCAGTAAATGACTGTAAATCCAAGACATTAATATTTTGTTTTCGACAGAAAATGAAACGGCATTTTAAGCACACTGAAAATATAGCTTGGGCAGATGTATAGATGCTGTGGGTCATTACATACACATGTTGTGAAGGAATTTTTTGATGAATTCAAGTTCCAAGTCAGTCAAATGTTGTGCATGCTGTGCTGTTTCTCCTTGGAAATCTTGGGCAAGAGGAAGACAAATTGCTACATAGTTTGATTGCTTGTTTTTATGGTTAGTTAGATAAAAATTGAAATGCCAGTCCAATGACTGTTTATGCTCTGATCTTGTCATATTTCATAAGCTGACCATGCATGCATTAGATTAGTATTTTTTAGCAAATGTTTCAAACAAACTTAAGTGAAGCAACAGGAGATCCTAAACTTTTGGTAAATGAAAATTTTCTGTTTGGTTCATATCTTCAGTCTAAAAGGTTTGAAGGGATATTACATTGGATTCTGAGTTCAGATGACAGTTAAAACTAAGGCCTTCAATATCTCTAATTATAATGTTTTCTGAGATAGAGGAATGTAACCCTTGGTAATAGGAACAAACACAAATTTAGGACCCTCAATAGAAATTTTTCACAATTTCAGCTTAAAAATGTTCTTCCCTTTGCCCTCATTTAAAATAATGAAAGAGTTGTTTCACTTCTCTGTAGGCCAGAAGAGAAAATTCTTAGCCATGGCAGCAATAACACACGTTAGCATCTTTTGCTCTTCAGAGTGCTAAACCTAAAGTATTATATTATATGACAGACTAAATGATGTTTCTTTGTCTGTATTTTTCCCCACTTCACAGCTTTTCTTTAGATAAATTGAGTGTGCACAGACTTGGGGCTGCAGGACTCAATACTGGTATTAGTAAGTTCTGTGATAAAACTCCTATTGATTCAAATGGAGCCAATTTCAACTCTAGGCAGGAGTAGCACAGACAGCTGGAGAATTTGCAGCACAGAGAAGTCCAGGTGAAGCATCACAATAAGAGCAGCATTTTGGGTATCCTACTGAAGGATACATTTACACCACAGGACAGACTGGACTGAATTCATTAGTATATTCTGCATATATGTAGTATCAATGATTTTTTATACCCTACGAGGACAACCTAGACTGCAATCCTACTTTAATCACACCCTAGGTTCTAATTTAATATAAAGCTAACAGTTTATAAAATATATTAGAGAAACTGCAGGGAATAAAAATATTCTCTAAAAACTTTAAGCAAAATCATTGAATCAAATGGAATTGTACTGAAGCCCATCAGTGAAACCTATTGGCAAAAGACACACTGAGTAGTGAACAGTGTATCTATGACACATCAATCATTAAAGGGAAAACTAATTCTAACAGTTGTAGAAAAAATTTATTATTGAAACAAGAGACAATTCAGAAATAAGATAGGATATTTTTTGGACATACATTTGTCCTTTTTAGACATCTTAGTGCCCACTTACATCTTTTTGTAAAAATCCTCAAACTTTTCCGTTCTTTAACACATAGAAGAAAACTGATTCACAGTCTGAGCTCCACGAGCAAAAATAAAGACTTTAAGATGAGATATTAACCTAAGACTCTGCATAATCAACAAATCATTTTCTCCCACAATAACACAATTATGTACAATTCCTGGAATTGAAAAGTCACCAGTAATTTCTTCAACCTTATGTCAGAAAAAATATTAACCCAAGTTAAGAAATTTTTCTCCAGTTACTATAGATACAATTTATAAAAAATACTAAAAAGTGTTTATTTAGATTCATCCTTAATTACGTTTCTTATTTTTCATGGCAGTGACAAAAGCTGCTAGATGAATCAAAAGGCAAAATCAAAGCAACTGTTATTAGAATTTGTTTGATAAAATGTGTATGTGGTTATGTAGTATCTTTAGTTTTGTTCACCTAGATTGGTTACTAACTTCAGCAGAGTCACAGGTATAACAAAGAACAAGAGTTAGCCCAGAGATGTGCATTTTAAATGCATTGTGCATTTTCAAGTCATTAAAAACCTAAGGTAATTAGTTCATTTGAGAGTCACACTAATGTGAATCAGTAGCTGCTTCTGCAAACAAGGACATTAGGCAGCAGATCAGGTGTGTTTTGTATCCACGAGAACTGGGTGAGATTTGGTAATAGCAGCACCTAACCTCTAAGTCATGGGTTCCAGTCAAATCTTTCCTGTAGCTGACTATTCTGCATCTGCTCTTTGAATAAGGTGGCTGTGGCATTTGGTGTGGACATCCTACCTTTTCCTAAGTATTAACTTAAGGGAAAAGACAAAAACATGTACTCAAGAGATTTTGGTCTAAGAAAACAAAAACAAAACAAACAAACAACGAAAACCACCAAAAAAGGTTCAGTGCAGACAAGAACTATGATTTTCCTGGTACCTCCACAGTGCTGGGCCATCTTCCTAAAGCAGGTCAATGGATAGATTGTTTTATCTATACTAACTGTATTTTTGTATAGGAAATCTGTACCTTTTTGGCCTTAGGGCACAGGGAGCATTTGTTGTTCTACTCCAGAGTGTAAGTGGAGAGCTTTCCACAGCTGGAGGTTCTTTCCCAGTCAGTACAGGGTGCCTTGTACCACCTGAGAGCAGCCACCAGTTGTCAGAAGAGGAGAGACTCTATCTGATATAATACAGACATTCATCACGAGTCACATCACTTTGAAATAAACTCATGAGTCACGAATCAGAAAAATGTTTCCTTGTTGGCAACATCCTAAAGGGAATAACTAAAACCCATTAGTGATGTAATAAAATCTGGCATGTCACTTCAAGCACAGCAAATTAGGAAAACAAAACTAGCCCGCAGTTACACTGATACATTATAAATAGGTGTTATTTCTACATTACTATATCAAATTAGGTTTTCTGTAAACTTCAAAAATGAGAGGTTACATGTGGGTAGGATGGCTTTCCAGTGCTGTGTGATCAAGGACCAGTCACAGCTGCAGCCATTTGGAATGGCACAAGGGCTCTGCAGGTGTAATAGGAAGGAGCAGGGAAGGATGGGCTGGTCCTCAGGCACAAAGGATCCCACACTCATGTGCAGGAAGGAAAGCAACAGCAAGGCCATTTCTTCTAGATGGTAACACTCAGAAGCTCTGATTGTCTGGGGGTCAGGCTATGCTTCTAAGGCACATCAGAGCCCAGAATTAGCAATGAACCATTCTGCAGGACAAATGTATTTTCCAGCTGTCTAAGTTTACTTAACCAGCACTTTAAAGGGCTCAGAATCACTTACACAAAAGAATAAAATGAACTTTATTTATGTCTCTCATGCATTGGGCAATTTAGTTTTTAGATTAACAAAAAAGCAAGAAGGGCATTGCTTCAAGTGAAGTATAACCACAAAACACTATTGGGTAAAAACAATGAAATTGCTATGAGAATTAAATATAGATCAACAAAATCAATACTTAATTGTATAACTCAACATCTTTCATCTCAGATCTGGTCTCTAATAGAAGATACAAAGTATGTTCTCTTTTTTGCCTTTTTAGTTATTACTCATAACTTTATTGTGAAGGAAAACAATTTTCTGGATTTTTACCTTCTAAAAATTGCTCATTTGTCTGCATATGCTCAAGGTAAATTTGATCCCACAGAGTTACTTTTTCTTATTTTAATTTCAGAGTTTTACCAAGAGATTTAGATATCCTTTGCTCCTATATTGGGAGTATTTGGGACACAATGCGTCTAAGTGGGATTTGCTGTTGCAGCATTACATGGGTTGCTTATACATAACTGGTTTAGTAGGATGACTTTAATATGTTCACAGCTTCTTGTAAAACATGTGCACTGTGATGCAGAGCAGTGTTCTGATCAGAGATATACTGGTCTAACCAGAACTAACTTCTCAATCAAATTTGTGGTGTTACACAACCATTTACAGTAAAGGTGTAACGTGAAAAGGGTTGGGTTTGAAGTGCCAGGTAGTAGCTGTCTGTCATCCAGCCAGGACAGAATCCCATGCAGGCTCTCTGTGGAAAGTGACCAGTCTCCATATGTCATTTAACATCAAGTGGACAGGTAACATTCTGCAGTGAAAATAGTCGTACAGTTACATACAGGAAACTACAAAGGTGAAAGCTGTAACTGCATGACCTCTGCTGCATTACAGCTGAGCTAAAAATGTGATGTTTGAACTCCTTTCTCTTTAAAGCATAACCTTAAATAATAAGATAAGTCTTGCTCTCCCTTATATATTGTCAGAAGCTTTTATCTATTTTCCAGACTGACAGTAACATAATTTCTGAAATAATGAATCATTTTTCTTTTTTCTACTTGGGCAGAAATCCCAAAGTTATTTTGCTGTAGCAGACAATGACATTCTCAGAGACACACCATCAGATTTTCATGATAAGCAATAAGTGCCAGTTTCTTTTCTGGGGAAAAAAGGCATTGATAGAAAGCATTTTTAAGTTCATTAGTCTGGTCAGCAGTTGATAGAAAAGCCATATATGTATAGGTATATAACAAACCCCTGATGGCATTATCACAATGAGTCATATCACAATGAGAACTATATTTCAGTTCTACTGTGTTTCAGAGTATAAAAACCTACAAATATATTTTAGTATCAAAAGGACAGCATTTTGGATGATCCTGAGTTGTAAATAAACTGCTTTAGAGGAAATAAAGCTGATTAGCATGAGCACTGTATGATTGACATCTGCAGATCTGGACAAGAACAGCTATTGCTTAATGAACAAGTGACTGAGGAGTTGAGACTTACATTATCTACAGCTTGAATTCTTGCATGGTTTAGGAGATAAAAGATAGTTTAGTGAATTGGGCCTTAATTTTCATAACACAATGAAGTGACTCGGTACATTCAGTATTCTAATGCCGAGAATATCATCCTCATAATTTACAAAGTATATGAATATTTTCTTGACATGACAAGACTGTTTGACCTGATCAGGTTTATGCCAACCCTCTTTGAACTTTTGCATAATTTAATAAACCAGGATGTTGAGGTCCTGGTTGCCAGGTCAGGTAAGTCTATCTTTTTAGCTTCTGCTGAGTTATGAACTGAATGGCACAAACGTGGTTGTTTTCTCACAGTGCCAAAGAATGGCCACTAGCTGCATTAACTCTGCATGGACACAGTTAGTTTAAAAAGGAATAAGAAAATATAATTCTAAATGGCAATACCTTGGAAAATGATCACAATGCTGCTGCTCAGTCAAGTGTTGAGGGGATTCATTAAAAAGAAAAGCAATTAAGCACCAGTACTTTCTCCAGAAGGCAAAGCAGAGCCTCACTCTGTTCACATTGGCAGAATCACCAATTTTGCTTCTCACAGAGGGAATCTGCCCACTAAAAGCAATGCTTAGTGCAATCAGAGGCTCACCACAAGGCACTAAGGAAGAAATAGCCCTGGTGAGCAAGGAAGTTGATACTCAGTTTTTAGAACCTGATGGACTGAAAATGAACAAGATGTATAGGATACACTTGTCTAAAGATCCTTTTAGCTTTACTTGTAGAGGGAGTTATTATACTAAACTGTTCTGATTTTCTAGTGATTGAAAAAAATCACAGTGAAAAAAAAATTATACTGAAAGGTAAGATTGGTGACAAAGTTACTGAACTTGACTCGACTATTTGAAGCTCACTACTATTCCTTGGCAGAATTATGTGGAGGGTTATGTTGCCAGTGATAACTAAATGGTAGTGGAACTACCCAGACCTAAGTAACTTCACTATTTCAGTCCTTATCAGACTATTTCACCTCACAACTTTTAAATATGCAGAGGTTTGTTCTACTGAATGAAAGTAGGATCCTTACCTTGATGAATGTATAGCTCATGGTTTCAATAAAGCTCACGGCCTTATATAAAAAAGGGGCTACAGTTTTATCCTAGACTAGAGGTCTGGATGATTTTTTTTTTTTTTTTTTACTGGGATACTTAATCAAAATTGAATCAGGAAAGGGAAAAAAGTATAGTTCAAGAAATTTTTTAAAAAATCTAATACCAAATGCTGGACTTAGAGACAGATTCTATCCCTCATTTGACTGACGGAAAAAAACCCTCTCAAACTCAGTAAATGCAGGATTGTACTCATACAACATATAATTTCACTGACATTTTCAGTAATCAGAGTAATTTTTCTGTATGGCTGAATTATTCTCAGACTACTCTTCCTAAGTATTAGCTGTGTTCTTACCTGTCTTCATTTTCCACCTTTGGCTTTTTTTGAACACGACTATTTTGATAATTGCAAAGACACTTATCCTTTTGCTCTCTAGTGATGCCTCAGTTCCTGGCCTATAATGTCTGTATGTCAGTCACTGATGGAAAATAGAATTACACTTCAAGACTGTCCTGCAAATGGTAATTGGCAGTGGGTAATGATATTCCTCACTAGTAATCCTCTCTTTTGTGTACTGGACTAGATTCCCTTTCCACTACAGATTTTAATCAACTTTCTGCATATCAGATGTTTTTTCCTCTAATGATTCTAACCAAACCCCATTGTCCTTTCCTTTTCTGTGGCACTTTTCTGCCACTTTGGAAGGCAGTACTGATACCCACCAGGAGTGCCCTCCTCCACCTTCCCTGAGTGAGGGTTAGGGGCTGTTCCCAGGCAATCCTGCCACACGTTGCACTGGTAAGTGCTCCTGGAGGCAGCAGAGGAAGGGGCTGTAGCACAGGTTGCCTTCCCAGTAAATCTGTAGCAGCCTGAAGTTCGTGCATACTTGTTTTCTGACTCTGTGCAATGAGACTAGAAAGGTTCTTTTGTAATCAGAGAAAACTGGGACAGGACAGGTGCAACTAATGGTGCTGGTTACATGGCTGCATCTGCCACCTCTCCAGCTGACATCAGGAGTTGCAGTTTTCAGCACTGATTCAAGAAAAGCCTGAACTCCAGAATGGAAACCTATGTTTTAAGTTCATCTACCATCAAATCCAACATAACAGTACAGTTATTTACATGTACTTTCTAAATTTATGCAAACAATTTATCTCTGCTGTAGGGAAGAATATTTTAGGGACAGCAGCACAACATGCACAAAAATCTGAGCGAGAGTTTCAGATATAGGCTGCAGAACCAAATTAAAGTAGAGGGATAAATCCTCTCTTGCAATTTTTAGTTCATTTCACTACAGCAAGTTGTATCAATAAAAAAGCCTATAGTAGAAGTCAGCTAGAAAATAAATGCTATGAAGGATGTTCCATTTTATGTCGTTTGAATTTGATTAGTGATTGGTCTTGACGGTTAAACCACATGGGAACAGTAATCAAGGTTCTCTACTGCGGTTCTGTAACAACTGGAAAACACTGTTGGCTCATGTCCTATTCCATGATGGGATATTAACCTAAAATCTAATTAATCTATGAATGAATTACATTTCTAGAAACATACTATATTATAATCAATTTTAAGTGAGTTCCTAACAGAAGATAAGATGAAGAAAAAGCTGTAAAATTACCAGAGGCTGATAAATTCTGTTTACTATGACTGATGATTTTTATGGAGGATAATTTTACAATCCATCAAACTTTTGTCAGTTCAAGAATCATGCTGCCAAACGTATGCAGTAAATTAATTTTTAAATTTACATATTTATTAAAAATCTTATTGAAAACAGCAGGAAGTAAGCCTTGTTTGAATAATAAAATAACTTGTTATTCTACTGGAAAGAAAACAAACCCCCCCAACCTTCTATTAGGATGATTTTATAGCAAGGCAATAATTATAAACAACTACATGAATTAGTTACCAAATATTGTATTAAATAGCCAACTCAAAATTAATCAAGAATTAAAAAAACAACAACAACAACAAAAAACTGTTGGAAGATAATCAAGTGAAAAATGCAATTTAAAAGCTAAGAAATTCATGGCTGAGTTTCAGATGTGCTTGAGGACACGTTTGCCAACCCAGGCCTGTTGGTGGGAGCTCCTGGATTCCTGGTGAGAGCACAGGGAGATGAGGGTCTCTGCCTGCATGGCTCCCTTGCCCAAGGGGCTGAAGAGGAATGGGCTGTTAGCAATGTTCTCATGCACGTGGCCACAGGAAGGTGCCCACTGTGATGTGCTGCTGGCTCAGAAAAGCATTCTGTGACCCAGGCCTGTGCCTACTCTCACAGAACACTGTAAGAAGGTGTTCCAGCTGTGCCCTGGGCACCTCCTGCTAAAACCTGAACCAGAAGCACAGAAACATCTGCTGAACGAGGGAATAAGCAGAGCCAACAATGGAGCAAAGACCAGGGCATGTGCATAGGATGTGGCATAACCCTTGAGGAGATCAAGAACTACTTCCCCCCATTCATACAAGGAAAGATGAAGTGGGTCCAAATGGTGGAACTGGGAAGCATGGTGGTATGATCTGAGGCAAGTGAGACACCTCAGAGATGAGCTAAGCAGAGTTCTTGGCTGTGTCTGCTTGCAAGGCCTCATTTCAGTGTTACCCATCAGTGACCTTATGAAGATCACCTCTGACTTATTACTCTACTGCTGTCATTCCTGTGCTGTCCATATCCCACAGACATGCTCCTGGTATCAGAAGAGCACCAGAGCCAGGTCTCATGTCCTCTTTGTTCCCTTTCCTGTTCCCTTTATTTCACCTCCACAATTGCTGCAGTTTTCTTTGGCCACTGGGGCCACACTCCTAAAATATCACCCTTGTGTGTACAAAATGCATAAGCCATCCTGTGTGGAGGATCCACCAGAAACAAGGCTTGGGTAACAGTAACAACTGTGCTTCCTCTCTTGGCCCTTCCACTTGTCTCAGGAGTGAACAGGGCTGAGGAACAGGCCTTCTCATTCGATTTATGGATTGTGGAGTACCTGGTCTATGTTCAAATCCTGCAGTATGGCTGGTACTTGGGGGAACTCATGTCGTTTGGGGTGCCCAGCATGGTGACCAGGAGAAAGCACTATGCCTGTGCTCGTGGGAACAACACCAAGAACAGAAACTGGCTAATTTAGCCCATGGAATAAAATATATCTTGATTGAAAAAATACAGGTTGTAATTGATCTGAGCTTTACCAGACAACTTAAGGATACAGTTCTTGGCTGTGACTCAGTATCCATGTGGATTAATCCAAAAGGAAATGAGGGAGACAAGGGTATGTGCAGGGTACAGAATGTTCATGTCCGAAATGCTGATGGTAGATGACAGTCCTTTTCTTGGCTCCAAAGGATGCTCAAAAAGAAACAATTTTTCTTTATTATCAAGAGAATTAAAAATTAGAATTATTAGAAATAAGAATTTAGAATTAGGCAGGATAATGCTGGGCACCAAGATGACCACTGCTGCAGTTACAGACAGAAGTTCCTACAGCCAGGAGATTTAGAAGTGTTCAACTTGCCTGCTCACCAAATTAAAGCAGTGATATCCATTTTGATTAATACACATGTCATCTGGCTGTGATCCGAGGGGAATTTTAGTTAATTTATGAATTTAGATGTGTTTGCTTCATCTTTTAGACACAAGTACATCTGTTTCTGGTCATGAGAACCTCTATCCTACTTCATGGGTCAGCCAGGCATCCAAAATGTCTCCCACTGGGATCTGGCAGGAGGTGTTAGTGGTTGCAAACCCTTGGCGAGGGGCACAGACCTGGAACAGAAAAAGAGCCAAGGACAAATGTGCTGCACAGACCTTTGCCTTTCCACTTTGGCCTTCCCTGGATACCAGCAAGGTTCAAGTTAAGCAGCTAACACTATCTAAAGGGTTGGTAACCATTTGTACTGAGCCCATCTGGGCTGTAAAAAGCCCTTTCTAGAATGCGAGGTGTTATTTTGGCAAAGTTTTGGAGGCATTTTCAGAGAAAGGAAGCACCATGAAAATATATATTGGGAACCCTGGTTCTGTGGGGTCTGACTCCTCTGTCTGGCTGTGAGAAAAACTTTGTTGGGAATGATCAAAGAAGGAATTCAGTGTGAAGAACCAGCACAGGCTCCCATTCCCATAGTGGGCTTCCTGCAGTGACAGAATAATATAGCATTTTTTGTATTGATTTTTGATACAATTTGTGTATAAAAACAGAAATGTGCATGTGAAGTGACAGCCAGTCACATGCATTGATTTGTTGGACAAATGCTTTAGAAGATTTATTGACCTTAGCAATACAAAAATGTTACTGCAGTACTGATGCTGCAAACTATAGTGAGATACTGGTGTTTTAGAACATGTTCCTATGCCTAAGCTACAGATTATAATATTGTTAATATATTAGGCCACTAGGAGGACTAAAATACAACTGGAATTCATGCAGACACACTGTACAGCTAATATGCCCTCACTTTTTGAATGCTCAAAGATGGTACAAACAGAAAATCTGGATAAAATACAGAATAAAGCAGTTTCCAGGGCCTACTAGTTAAATGGAAGATTTAGAAAATGCTGCCAAAAATGAACAAGCATTTAATATTTATTGGAATTAAAAAAATAATTAAAGTGTTGATTTCTTCGATACCTTACTTTATTCAGGATTCAAATACTTGTAACAGTGCAATAAAAATTTCTTCCATATGCAGACATTGTTAGGAACCTTGTATGGACAGCAGAACTGGTGAAGGCAGTAGAGTTCTGCTCTTTGTAGGACCAGGGTGTGAATTTGCTTCTGACATCCTGAAAATTCCTCATCAGAAGAGTGATGTGTTTATGGTCAGCCCTTGTAATGCAAGATCCCATCTTGAGTAAGAATGCTTGATGAGAATATTAAATGATAATGATTATTTGCTTAGCACTGTTATGGGGCCTTGAAAGCTCTCAAAGCAGCCAGCTAACAGTACTAGATTAAACTCCAAATGCAGCTGGAAGGTATTATTTATATTCTTTATTTAAAAATGGGGAATTTAATAGCAAGAGAGGCTTAGCAATTTGAACATTCAACCAGAACATCACCCCTATCTCCACAGTCCTGTACTCGTCTGCTAAGCTTTTTGTCACTATTTGAATATTTTTTTTCATTTGCAGGCAAAAAATTCTCCAAGGAAAGACAGAGGCCTGTATTATTCTTAGTAGGGAGCATCTGAAATGCTCTTCAACGTACAGGACCTGGCATTTTATCCAGTGAATGTGGTAGTTAATCAAATGTTTTGCCCTGATTTTAGTAGACTTTGGATCAGACTCTTGATGCATTAGAGAGATAAATTATTTAACTTACTGAGTTCCCCTAGAAACAAAATATTGAGCTGCAAACAAAGCTAACAAACACCAAATGGGATGCCATCTGCTGCAATGAACAGAACATGACCAGTTCCCCCCATGCTTGAGATTTCTCCAAAACACAATTTGAAATACGTTTATTAAACTCCCAACTGTCTCACAAAATTGGCTTAGCACAGGTTAGCAAATGCTAATGCCACCAGCAACAGCAAGGCAGGCTATGATATATCAACTGGAGCTGTAGATTATTTCATTTCTATTGCACTGCCCTGCATGAAAGCTCAGGGGGCTTGTGCTATCCAGAGCCTATGGAGATGTTTCTGTTCATGTCCTGTGTCCTAGAGCCTATGGACACTGAGTGGTTTCTGCCCTTGAGTAAATATGAATGGTAATTATCTATATAATGATCCATTCATAAATCTGGATTTTTCTATCCTTTGACATCCAGAATCCATGCCATGTAAGCTACTGGATAAACAGGATGTGGAGACAAAAGTTCTATCTCCCACAGATATTTCCCCCAGGAATAGCATGAGCTATCTGAAATCCCAAGTCCAGAGCATTCCCTGCTTTGTATCGAAGTTTTTGGCTGTGGAGGAGAGAGTGTGGGTTCCCAAACACTTTCACAGGAACAGAAGGACAGCGCTGAGCTAAATGCAGTGCATGTGACGCTAGTGGGTGACATCAACGTTAGCCCCCTTTCCACTTAGAAAACACACTAACTGAGCAACCAACGAGTTTTTATGTAATGTCAGGAAGAAAACCAACAGTATTTGCCTTGTAAGAACAAGACAAGAAGATAAATGTCTTCATATCTAAATTTCCTACACAGCCGGACACTTCATCCTTTAGGATCACCACTACAAGTGGTGAAACTTGATGAGCAAACAGAACCTCCAAGGACTATTTAGTCTTTAGTAGTTCACCAGGAAGGCTACAGCTCTCACATTACACAGCCTCCAGATGATGACTGCTGTCTCTGGCTTGCTTGGCTGCCTCTGTTCTCATCACTGTGCTACTAATGATGTCATAATACTGAACCCATATTCTCACAATGGAATTTATTTACAGAAATTCTGTATTATAAATGTTGAACTCTCTGTACCCTGCTTGTTGTAGTGGTTCTAAGAAACATTAAAAGATAGGATGATTATGTTCCCATAACAGTTATAATAAAAATATTTAGTAAAATGATACAGATGAAAATTTTACCATTTTCCAGTTGTTCATACAGTAATGTTATGGAAAATGCAGCTAAGAAATGGGTTTAAAAATATGGAGAATTTCATTATTATATGATCTTAAAGGGAACATAGTAGGAACAGATTAAAAATACACAGTATTTGGCCTTCCTTTTAACTAGAGGAAAATGTCTGATGATTTTCTGTGTCATTGCCCACAGAGCCAATGTACAGAAGCAGGATGCCAGTTAGAGGGAGAATATCTAAACCAATTTTCCAGCACCTTTATAAACGCCATGATTTTCACAGGATCCAAATACATGCATCTGTCAGAGACATCAGCAAAAGCTGCACATTTCTAGCACCTTTGAAAACTGGGCAGTTGAAGTGCCTAAATACGAATTTAGGCACAGCCATTACAAAATGAAGCTTGAAAAAAGCTGGTTTATATTTTTACTGATTAAGGGCCACAAACAAGACTTTCCAGTTGGTCTATGCAGAGTAGAATAATTCTTGCAAGGGTGATCAGGAAGCCTGTGCTGGCTGCTCTTTGGTTTCAGGCATTGTCTGAAAAGCTCTTACATCTGAAATCTGCTTTTCATTTTAGTACTGTGTTACCCACAAGTTTCCCAATCTGGTAACTTTTCTGTGGATACAATCTCTTGTGAAGTTTAGACACTCCTCTTTGCTATAGAAAATATCATAGACTATTACTGCATAGTTAACATTTTAATTTTATAATGCTCAGCAACATACCATATTCATATTTAATTTCTTCATTTCCACCCACTTCTGCTTTAGTCTTCATCCACCCAAACCCATGTGAGGTCTTGTTTTACAGTTTGCTTTATAGAGCATTGAATAATCCATTGGATATGTGCATATGTAATAGGATGTCAGAAAAATCACTTTAAAATGTTTGACTGGCAATTATTCAGATAATTCTTCAATAATCACTTGGGGTTTGATTTGCTGAGAATAACACTAGAGTAGCTAAGGGAAGTCCTTCAGGCTACAACTCTGCAAAATTTTTAGTGACCTCTGTTAATGATCAGGCAAAGAATGGAGAGATTGAGAGAAGGTGGCACTAAAGGGAGTGGAGCTATCAGGATGTGTCTCAGTCACTGATCAATTGATGGGCACTTCAGCCTGGGAGGACTCTGACACATGCTATAAAAACTTATATCCCTCTTCTTAGCCTTGGTGAAAGATAATTAGACATTTAAATTACACAGCTACATCTTACAAACTTGCCAAAGTTCCCTGTGTCACTTTTTGCTACAAAGTCTGTTAAATACCATGTTTGTTTCTCCTACCAAATACAAATATTACTTTCCATTAAATTAATATGGATGCTGCACAAGCCTTGAACTCATGTACTGAGGCCTAAAAATACAGTAAGAAATAAAATATTTCACTTTGGGACTTGCTATAAAGTAGAATGTTTGAATTTGCAAAAAAAAATTTACCAATATTTTTCTTAAGGTTTTTGACAACAAAATCCAGTATAACTTCTCATTTAAATAAAAGGTGAATCACTTTTGGGAAATGAAAACAGCTAGTGGAACAAACTATAAACACCAACAAATTATTTCAAAATGGTTTTTGCCAATATTTGACATAAAATTTGCTTTCTTTTCAAAGACCATGTTGATTAGGTTATTGTTTTTGTGCACATAGGAAAACAAAAAGCATTCTCTTACAAAAGGAAATAATTTGCTAACATATTCTGATTGCCACAATTCCTGCTACCATCAGCTGTGTAACTTACTCCTCATGTATTCTGCTTGGTATGGAACTCTCACACTGAAAGATCAGTCATTTCTTACCCTTTCCTGCATGATGTTTGAATGCTTTATGCAAAACATATCGATGTCATAGACAGGGAAGGCAAGTTTCAGCTGGAAAAACAATTCACAAAAATATTACAGCATTATTCATTTCATTTAACTCTGTTAATCAGATGCTTCTCTTGGAGTCAAAATATTTTCCAGCTTCAGAAAACAAACAGCTCACTGAATATGTCTCTGCCCTACTGCTCTCTTCTTGATTGAGTCAGTCCAATGTTTATTGTATCCAATCTATTTCTTAACCTTTTCTTTTATTACTAATGTAATTTATACCATTACAACAATTACACTATCTCACAAGCTTACGAATATTCATCATTTGTTTGTGTTAATGTGCCCTGAATTCCATTTTGCCCTACAGTATTATTATAATGTTCCAATTCAACTCTGAGAGAAAAGAAACCTGCAGCTTTACTTCCAAAGATGGAGGCTTGGAGAGTGTCTGGTTACAAATGGCAAAAACATGAGTGCACTCTGGGCCATGCTGCAAGTCACATCAGCTCCATCTGTCAATCCTCTGCAAAACAGCTCAGAACATTTTCCACTCAAGGAAATTACTAGCAAATTACACTTTTATTTCATATGTACATTTGGTTCTTATTAGACTAAAGACTACCTACTTATATCTAAGAGCCCCTGTGCCTATTAAATCTGTATGTAATCTCCAGTTATATAGGTACATAGACATTAAATAGTGCTTGGGATGTATCTGTAAGGCACAGTGGAGCCTGATGTGGAGCCAGCAGTGAGCAAACTGGGTGGGCTGGGACTGAATGTGGTGGGGTCCTACTAACTCTCTGCTTATTTCAGCTCCTCAGCCCTGCTGAGAAGCAATCTGGAGTTAACCAGGCCATCAGGATTTGTGCCAAGGCTGTGCCCAAGCAGGCTCACTGTAAATTAGCTCTGCACAGCTCTGTGTTGCTCTGGGCATTCCTACAGGAGCAGTTCTGGACCATCCCTCCAGGGACTCCAGCAAAGGAACTGCAGGGCTTTTTGTGACATCTGGGCCACTGTGTAATGTGGTTATGCAGCTCCTACACGCTGAAAAGACAAGGTTCTTCCTGTAATTTGAAATTACTTGCTGAGATGGTGGGAGACAGAGTTTCTGCTCGAGTGAGCAAGTTTTTCCACTCATAAAGGGCAAAGTTCTTCCCTCACGACAGTGCCAGAGGGTTTGTATTCAGTGAGCACAACGCTCCAGCTGTGGCCACAGGACATCTTGGTGTGTTGCCTTGAATCAGACAAGCCCACACATGTGCCTCTGGCACTTGACAAAGCACACAGGCACAGTTCACTCGGTGCTGAGTTATTGGGGTGTTTAGTGCTCCGTGACACTGTGCCATGGGCACTGGGACTGCACCTACACACCAGCAATGCTTTCAGTCCTCAACTTTCCTGCCACAGCTACAGCTTTTTACTTCCTCCGCGCCTTCTCTCAGACTCACATCCAAACTATTCTCCTGCTAGCCTTGCACACCATGTGTTTTAAATGCCACACAGCCTGCTGTACTATGCCAAAGACTTTCTGTCCCCCACCGATACCCAAATACTCTTTCAATGCTATGTGCTAAAAGATACTTGAGTTAAAATGTCGCCACCTACCCGTCCCCATAAATACACTAACCAAACATAAAATAGACTTTTACACCAGCTGGAGGGCTAGTCAGAATGGGATTTGGTGGCACAGTACTAAAACTACTGAGGCCATTAGTGCTAGAAGCAGAACTGTATCAGCAGATAGCAGCTTCCATTTTTTTTTTAGGGTATGTTTTTTCTAAAAATGTCCCTTGCATACCATTAACAAAGCTATTTTCTCTGGTGGACGCTGTGTTCCAAGTGTTGTTTTGTCTTGCCAAAGTCTTTTAAAAAACTTAAAGAAGTTATGGAGAATGTTATCATCCTCCTTGCTGAGCCACTCTCCATTGCATAAATTTTTACTCAAACTCTCAGCATCATAAGAAGCCTCAGTGTTTCACCTAGAAGGCACAGGGACAGGAATGAGTCTCTTTATAACTGCAGTTTTTTATTGTTGCCAAGCTAGTTCCTCAGGCTGGCTGTAAGAATGTTCTTCCACACCACACAACATTTCTCTTAAGTGATACATGTCAAGTGAGACTTTGGTCCCAGAAGACTGCCTAGCTAATCTTCAAATTGCTTGTTTTGCTGTCTCTTCACTTTACTTTTTGGAGACAACTTTAATGGCAAAGTATTAGAAACGATAATATCTCATTATGAATATAATGCTTGGAAGCAGATCTTGGAATGTGAACTTGCCCTGTGGAGGGAAAAAAACTGTGCAGATATGTGTTTCATGTTTCCCAACATGAGTTGAATCAGACTTGAGGCTAGAAAAAATATTTTTAATTCTGTATTATTCCCATGGGCGGTATGGTCAAATCTGTTTTCTTATCAGACCATGCTCCTGTGGTTTTTGCTACTTATGTTGTCAAATACTCCTATATAATTCCCCTGACAATAGATCTTACATCAAGTTGGGTAATTACTCAGACAGTCCTTGCTTTGATGGAACAAGTATTGCATCACTCATTTGAGAATCAAATCCCTTTGATTAGATAGAAAGAAAGTCTTGCCAATTTTGACCAATGGAAACGTGTAGCTCAAAGGCCTCCCCAGAGACCACATTCAGGGGTCATGGGGGCTAATAAAAAAACATAGATAATTTTCATTTTTTGTGATGGGGAGGATTAAAGGATATCTGATCCTGACTGAATTAAAAAGTCTGATTCTAGGCTGGCATCACCAAATATTTACACTAATATATCATCTCCCTAAACATATGCAAAGATTTGATATACAAATTCCTTATTTGAAAGAAAAGCAATGATCTTAAGACACAAAAAAGGCATGAATGGGAACCTATTCCCCATCTATAAATTGTACAATGTCAGTTTCTTCCTCAACATCTTAGGTTCATCAGGGCAAGGAAAGCAAATAAAACTCATTATATTCCTCTCTCTTAAGCCTGGCAAAATAGCAAAGAGGAGATGAGGTTTCTGTGCTTGATATGCAGTAAACTGTGTACAATTTCTGTGTACAATTAGTACACAGAAACCTACTATCACTAATTCCTGGATTTGATCCAGCCCATTACATGATCTCTGTTATTGACAAGGGACCTCTTCTGTGTTCCATTACTTTCTAGTATAACAATTTGTAAGAATTGCTTCAAACTCTGTATTTGCAGTAACACACACATTATACACAACAAGCTACGACTGAGGTCATCAGGGGTATTTGCTGTTTTCTTTTGGTTGTAACATGAGATAGATACTCCTGTAACCAATTTACACACAGTGAAATAGATCCTGAGAACAAGCAACTAGCCAAATATCACCCAGTGCTACCACAACTGCAGGTACTCTTGTTACTAGGAAAGTAAAAAGAAGGTAATCATTTAGTGCTCACTAGAGTGTACACTGATATGCAGCTTCACTCTCTAAAATACCAATTGTAGCTACAATAAGTGATTTTTACTAGCTGCCCAAAGAGGAAAGTTTGGGGCAATGTTCATCTTTCTAACTGCAGGTTGAAAGTTTGGTACTCAGTATAAGCCTGGTCAAGGTGATGAAACTAGTAGTTCCACAGGTCAATACCTCCTTTCCATTTCAAAGTCTTAGGATGCAGCTCTTCCCAACTACTAATTGGACCGAAATCATTATCTTAGGCTTTTTCATGTGTGATAAGCAGAATCCCTCCCTAAGCACATCTGATGATGTGAAAAACATCAGTTCTCTGTGAAAGCAGAGTGCACATTGTCTCCCTGGAACTACTTCAGACACTTAAATACAGGGAGTCTCTTTTAAAAGGGACTTCATTTAAGAGCCTAAGAACTTCTCTCTTTCAGAGGGAATAAGGCACCTCTAGAAAGTGACTCAGAGAACCCAAATCAGACACATAATGCTGGCACATGGTCCAAGAGCTGTCTAAAAAGGTGAACCCAGTGTGCTGCCCATTCATACCCTAACTCAAGATTTACTGCTGGAGATGAGATGCAAGCAGAAGCATCTCATGCCTTTATTTTCCCCTCACTCTTGTTTAGTGTAGCCTGCAGAGGTGTCTGGACTGCTCTAACTGCTGCTGTAATTCAGGAAGGCTGAAACACCCTCTATAATATCAGCTGAATGCTCGGAGATCCTTGAGGATGACAAGTGGTGTGCAATTACTGAAATTTCTGTCTTGTTTCTAGTCTTTCTGTGGGTATTCTTCTCTGTTAATAGGAGGCTTGTGAGCACAACAAGTCAATCATACAGCATTAACTCCCAATCAGCTTACTCAGCTGTAAAAAACCTTGAGTTTATCTGGGAATGCCGCCAGGTCAGTCCTATTTGTAAGTGCAGCCTAAACAGCAACTTCTCCAATTTTTCCTTTTCCTGTATTTGCCAGCACTCTCTAATATCTACTTGAGTTTCAAGATATGCTGATTTGAGCATTTCATCTCATTCATGAATCATCTGTGCAACACATACGAACTGTGCCATGTTGGATAAGACCATAAATTCACATTGCACATAGAAACCTCTTTCATTAAATGAGCCCCCCAGTTAAAGTGTTGATGCAATTAACCAGGTAACTCTGACAGAAGTGTCAGATTTCTTATGTATCTCATCACAACTGAGGGAAAACAAGAGGAATCAGAAACTTCTGATGGGTACCAACCCCTTCCACAAAGGATCTTTTCTTTAAAGTGCTCAAGTCATGCCTTGAAATATGAGCAAGTCTTGATGGTGACTCGAAGTGAGTAATACATAGGGACAAAGAGAGCAAGAAGGTCTGTATCACAGAATATTAGTATGTGATGGTTGGTTTAGAACTGAAAAGTAAACATATTTGTACTGATGCTTTAAGACAATAAGGATGATTAAGTAATAAAATCTTTGACCAACTCAGTTCCTTCTCCAAGGAAACAAAGACAAGAAAAAGTCTTGTGTTGGTTCTCATTTGATCATAAAATATGCTAATAAACAATGGGCCTGGGGAAGGGAAATTTATCTTGTTCTCTGAATTCTTATAAGGAAAAAAACCACACTGAGCTTTTAAAGTCTAAAGAGTAAATTAACTGATGTAAAATACTTTTTTCATTGCAAAAATGTGGTAGCAATCATGATGTCGCCAAAGTGCTCAACCAGCTAATGCTGCAAGGAAGAGGAACAGCTGTTTAATGCAGGGCTCACTGAAGTTTCACTGATGAGGTGTCTCCTATGGGCTGAGTGCAGTGGACTTTGGATCATGTGTTGCATATAGTAGATTAAATCAGAGAAGTTACTGTTCAAATAAAATCCATTCGTTTGGTATATATAAAAATTAATGTTTCTTGTTTTGAAAATCCTACACGAGGAAAATATACCATAGTTGTTAATTCAAGTGAAAATTTTGTGTCCATGATTCAATGTATCTTATTCTTTTCTTTGAAATAGTGATTTGTTTTTCTTGTCCAACATTCTGCAGTGTAGCAAAGGATGACATCATTTCAGAATATGTTTTCCAGGTCAAAATAAAAGTAACATAAAATTGGTCTTAGTGCCAAGAAAATTTAACCAGGATGCTGTTTAAGACCTGGAAGATAAGAAACTGTAACAGTAAGTATTTCCCCTGTCAATGTGCAAAAGCCTTTTTTGATTCCTCAAATTGTCCCTTCAGTGTGCCTTTATCATAGTAATTTCCCATTGGTTGTTTCTCTTCTGAAACTCCTGTGCAGGACTTTTATTGCTGATAAAACTTGTTGTGTGTAAACTTTGGAGGTAATGCTGGTGAATATGTTGGTTGAGAAGGAGACAAATCAAATGACAAGTGTGGGTTAACAGAGCTTCCTGCCACACTGTCTCATTAGGGCTCCCAGTCTGAAGCCACTGCTGTCCTGGTGCTGTACAGCCCAATTTAATTGGGCTGAGGGACTGACACAGCACACTTGCTCTTCTGACAAGCAGTGTAAACTCACTCTGCCCATCGTGACACTTTTTGACATACATCTTTTGTTTAGTGCTTTAAAGGCTTCACAGACACCACTAGGGAATTAAATTCAAAGCATGTAGCATTTCCTTTTTCAAAATGCCAAATATTCTGTATGAAAGTGGCATTATTCCCACCTCAAAATTTATCATTTTTGTTTGGTTGGTTTTTTTAAGATTTATTTGCCATAAGTGCCTCTGTTTCTGGTGCCTCCCCCCCCGCTTTTTTTTTTATGAGTATTGTTCCAGATCACACCATTCTAATTTAAACACACTGTGGATCTTTTTGGGTTGGATGATCTACAACTCAAAAAAATTTGCTGTCCTGGTTCAAACAAGGAGTTCAGGAGAACATGCTTTTCATGGTTACTGCCTCTCATTTGTCATTCTGAAAAGTTTAATACTAATAGGGAAATCTTTAGTGCTTTATTGAGCTTTCACTGTTCACTGAGAGGCAATGCTGTGCTGAGAGCTATTTCAGACCCTTAAAAAGTAAACTTGAGAGCTCCCCAACAAAATGCATGAAAAATGCTATTGCTGAGTTACACCTGTTGACTTTTAGTTTAAAGATGGAGTTTCACAAGGATCCTAAGGCCAGTTCAACACGCTTTGTTTAGGTTTTGGAGCTGACTGGGCACAGTGCAGAGATGTTATATACAAGGAATGCATGAAAAGCATTAATTAAAAGTAGATGCAACTCTGAGCCACTTTTCTGTAGTGGAACAAAATGTAATTACTCTGTTAATAGCATAAGACCTTGACCTTCAGAAGGCAGAACTGATTTTATGTATTTTTATAATATGTACATACATACACATATAATACATCTTATGTGCATAATTAAGCTACGAATCTCTCGATGTTCAAGATGAGGAACCAAGTGGATGCTCAAATTATTTTCCTTCATGTATCCTTTTTAACACCCTTCTGCTGCCTTTTTTCCTTTTTTCTTCCCAACCATGAAGCCAGATTATTTAAAACTGTTCTTTCTAAAATGACCCAAATTTATTAACATTGAATCCTATTTTGGGTACTAATGAAATTTGGTTGATTGGGAAATGAGGCACATACATTTCAGGATTTTTATTTCAAAGTTTGTGAGTCAATTTAATATTCAGTTAAGAAGGACTTTCATGCCAGTAGAGTTGGAATAAACAGGGGCACTGCCAGTTTGTTCTTCATATTCCTTCTGCACATTTGGCCCAGATTCCTGAACACTGTAAGACACTAACTTGGGTTAGAGTTAATCATCTCTGAAGTTACAAGGCACAGTCATTTTCTGAAACTGAAAACTGGGATCTGGGAAGAGATAAAAATTCTTTCATTTATTCACTACACCAGTATGTTACAAACCAGCATCTCGTTCATTATTTTCTGCTACCACCTCTGTTTATCCTGTAACATACCCAAAATGTGCTGAGTGCTGCACACACAAACAACAGAGCTTGAGAACAGAAAGAAGAGCTGGGGCAAGACACTGAAATTGAGGCAAAATGATTACAGTGGATCATGACTGGGTACCTCATTTTTGGTTTGCTAGATAAAAGGAGAGAAGGAAACAAGTGAGAGGATGAGAGGAGAAGGCATGAGAAAAGTGGAGGAAAAGAACAGGTTGAAAAATTGCTTGTCAGGTTTTCTGAGACTCTGTAATATCAGGTTTGATACTTTTAGAGACAGAAAAGCAAATGCATTCACATGAAGTAACAAGAGAAAACGAATTTGTTCAGTTTAGCATCAGGATCCACCAATCAGACCAGGACTGATCTTCATCAAATTGATGTTTAAAACCTTTAAATCTGGCATTCCAGAGCTACCATCAGGAGTTATTTCAGAAGAGAACAGAATATAGGTCACTTCCATAGCATAATTTCATTTGAATTTTCAGGAATACTTCTTCAGATGTTTAAGTTATTTACTATGTGTTAAATTATCTAATTATATGTGAAAGAGCAGCCTTAAAAAATAAATTTAGTGTTTTATTGCTAGGTTTAAATTTCAACTCCTCACCAATGGAAGAGTGCTAGTGCTAGCCTGTCTATACTTGTCAATTTTGGAAGTTTAATTTTATGACAGGTGAGCACTCAAATGTAACATTCTGTTCTAAAAATATTTAGATCTTTACTCTTCTGCAAATCATGTTGTTTTTTTCAAGTCTGCCTGGTCTTAGTAATCAATCAGCACACTGAGGAAAAACCAAAAAGCAAGTAAAAATAATAATGAACAAAATGAAAAGTAATATAAAAATTACAGTAACTCACACTTGGGTTCTCCTTGCCCTTGCTGTCTTTACTGGAAGCTCCACTCAGCTGCTCAATTAAACTGTAATGTGTTAATTGTTCAGGTCCATCCTCTCCAAAGTGGCCATAGAGACTGTGTTGGTACAAATCCAAAATTGACATAGGGTTCCCCAGAAACGACTTTCTCTGATTTTGTTTTTGCTGGTCAGCTGTAAAAAATGTTAAAAATAATACCATTATGGCATATTTAATTGATGAAATGCAGACTACATACACTGTAATGCAATTTTTACATTTCAAATGTTTTTAGGTATCTGGAATTCAATGCAACAAAACATTAAAAATACCAGCTCCTAACTCTCCAGTAAATGCATGTACAGGGGACTGCTCATACTTAATATTTGATGTGGAGGAGAGGGTATGAGATAGGCAGAACTAATTTCCTTTCTTTTCAAATTACAGACAAGATGGTTATTTGGGGGATCTTCCTACTTATTTATTTGCAGTAAGTTTTCATTCTTCTCTCTTAATAGCCTTACATGGCAGATGTGCTCAGCTCCTTTAGCATGTCTTTCAGTTTGACTATATTTGATAACTCTTTGCTTTTCACTATATTTTTAGTTCATGAATACAACAGCATAAAAAATACACTAGTAAGGTAAGAAAGAGGTGCTACCCATTTGTTATAGATCCTGCTGTGGCACAAGAAGATTAGGAATAAAAACTCAGTTTCTAAACTCCAAGGCTGAAAACTCATTCAGAAGATCAAAACAAAACCAAAGAAATGTTCTGCAGCTTCTTGAAAACACACAGGGGACAGAGGCTTACATGATAATTAGCTTCTTTCCTTACACTTCTTGTTATACAAATTTCAACTCTGCCTTATAATTTAAAGCATTAGGAGACCCTCTGCCTCCAATGCATCCAACAGAATCACATCAGGATAAAACCTAATTTATGAAATTGAAATCAAATATTTTCATGATTGAAAGAGAAGAATTGGGAATATTTGGCATATTCCCTGTTACTCTATTGATCTTCTCAGTAACACTGGCCAATGTACTGGGAATCTCACTCAAAGCCCACCAAATCAATGAAGGTCTTATCATTGACTTTTAAGAGCCTTTGCTTTGGGCACTCAGTCTTTCCGTTCCCTCCTCACAAATGGAAAATGAAAATCACTCCAACATTATAATTGTGCAACCAGTGAGTTTGGGGACTCAGGACTGAACTGTAATTATCTCCTCATATAAAAATATTCTCTGTGAATTGGTTTGCTGGAGCCCCTGCCTCAGCCTCATGTGGATGTTTTGAGGTTATATCACTTGCGTGCATAAAGACGCCAAGATCTTTGAACACAGGATGGGATAAAGTATGGTTATTAATATGATGTGAGAAGTGCACTTATAGAGCACAGAACAGAAATCCTGATCATAAGGAATGGCCACAGCAGAAATACTGACCATAGCAGAAATACTCTTGCAATAATATGTTTTTTGTCTCAACTGCGATTATGTATTTTAGTTCTATTACTAGTCCAAAAGTAAAGCATATACACAAAATTAATGATTTTCTATGTATTATAGTGACTTCAAGTTATGCTTAGGTATCATTAAACTTGAAATTTGCTACAATTTAATGCAACATATGGTAACATATGTTAAAATACCTTTTTTTTTTTTTAATTGTGATCAATACAGAAAGAAAATGCTTATCTACCTCTTTAAAAACCCACTTCTTCCTTATATTAGAACATCATTTGTAAAAAGCAAAATATGTAAAAAGAAGTGTTTATGGGCTGAGTTAAATGACTTGCAATATTTCATACAGATTAAACCCACAAAGTTGCAGCAGTAATGTAAATAAATGGACCTAGCTTCCTATTCTGCTCTCTCTGTCATGGAATTACAAAAAATGGATTATCTCTGAAAATGCCAAATGTTTAAGCCCAACTCCCAGCAGACACTGAAGAGCACAGTGTGTCTGTCCAGTGGTCCACGGTGTTTTTAATGCAATCATTACTGGTATCTGCTGTAGGTTAATCTCTGCCAGGTCAGGCTCATGGCTGTGCAAGGATCAGCACAAATCCTGCTTAAGCTCTCAGTGCTTCAGTGGTGCACAGACCTTGCACTGGCCTTTGCACTTGCCAGAATTTATCTCCAGATACAAGACCCCCTCTCCTCCCCTCCCTGAGGGCACACACCTGCACTGAGAGGTGGCTTGCAGGATGAGTTACCAAACATACAGAAAACTGTGGCCTTGATCACTGCATTATTTCAACTGGCTATATAATTAAAAAGAAAAAAAAAGAAGCTATCTTTACAGTCACCTTTCAATTTTGTAATAATGTAATTCTTTTTATTTACACCGCAGAGATTTATGCATAAGAACCTACAAGGTAAGCCCCTGCTAGCAAAAACTGTGGAAGAGAGAGAAAAACAGATGTACCTATAATAAAAAGAAAAAAGTAATAAAAATCTAATGGAAAATTAGACTGAAGAAAGATTTGGTGTTAGAAAGTGAGAACTAGACAGAAAGTTCAATGAAGGACACTATCTGCTGCTGAGTCAGAGTGGAGATGAGGGATATACATTTTTATGTACAAATTTTCAATTACCTTGTTTGTTGTTCTTTGTTAACTCCAGAAAAGTCTCCTCTGCAGTTCTAAAATAACTTGTTTCATATTCTGGCTCTGGCTCAGTGTCAGTGCTGCTTGCAGAGTAATTACACACCCTCAAAGCTTTGTCCTGCATAAATAAGGGTATCACAGTAATCAGAGGATGCATATATATCAAAATAATGCTGAATATAGTATTAGAAGTAGAACATTTTATACTCATCATGCAGTATAAGTGGGTAGTTCAACTGCAAAAAGTCTGCATTACCAGTTTAACGAAATACTTCTCCTTCAAGTAAGAAATCATCAGTCTGACATGAGGAAATAACACATTCTTGTCCTGCTACGTCCCCTGAGTCAGTCTGGCAGAAACTGTCCAGATTTCACCTTTTTTTTTTTTTTCACTGTAACTTTTTTTTTTCAAATCTGCCACATTGTCAGATACTTTCATCCGCCAAGTTAAATTTTAAAAGTTCTCGAATATGTGTAATACAGTCCACTTGTAACATGAAAAATTATCACACCACAAGCAATTCTAGAGGCCATTAGGATGGTTAGTAGACAATAATCATGCCTTCTATATCAGTAAATCCTAAATTTTTCCTAAATTCATGCCTTTTGTCCTGGCATTTACATTATGGTACTGGAGAGCTCTTAATTCCCAACTGACTCTTATGCCATTTTTTTCAGGAAGCAACACTAAAGATTTTGGTTTGGTTGTAAAGAGGAATGCTGACACCTCTGGACATCTTCTAATCATGGAAGGTCTGAAGGCTTAAACCTTTTAGGAGCAGCTGTGCAGTACAATAAAACCCACAAAATGGGCAAGTGGAATGTAAGCCTGATACTGCTCAGTTAATGGCATGTACAAACACCACCTACTATCCCAGCACCAACTGCCTATCAAGTGGCTGAAAAGAGGCTTTAATTCTGTTTTCAAAAAGTGATAGGAAGTTCCCCATCTTGCCCTCTATGCTGCAGTTTTTAACTGATGCAGAAGGCCATCCATTTATTAGGACTCACACACGTGTGGAGAGGGAACCAGACCTGAGGATACCTGCAGGTAGCCAGTTATGCCAAGCATTAGAGATTGTAAATCAGCTGTAGTCCCAAAATGATCCAGATGCATTCACATGCCAGCTACATCCACACTGACCTTCTGACTCTTAGGCAGACTAATTAGCAGTAACACATCTCTGGTGCTGAGGTGGTTTTGGGAGTGGTCAGTTATGACTGTCTCAGGGTGAAGACCACACTCGTGGTTGTCACATGTAAGCCAACACTATTGCATGACAGAGGATTCCCCACCAGTTTGTCAATGGCAAGACAAGTAATTCTACCTTTCTGCTTCTCTTCTAAATACCCAGAGCATGTGCCACATAAAAATGTGAGATACCCCAGCTGGTAAATACATGAATAAATCAGATATGCAAGAAAGCTACATAAAATGTTTTAGCCTCCTGTAGAGTAAGGTTTATTAGCCAGCAGTCTGCCAGGTTCCTTGCTTAGCACCCACTTTCTTCAGATTTTTTCTCTCTTTGCTAACCTGATGACCCTGTACTTGTCACAGGATTTGACAGCCTGGCATTGCTGAATATGAAAACCTTGGCAATCAGCAGCAGCAGCTTTTACATAGGTGTATGCATTTGCATGTGTGGTCTTTCTGCAGTCTTCATTAAAAGATTGAAGAACAGACAGATCATCTCAGGGAATAACCAAAACCCCACAGAAACATTTAAGAATAATATTTTTCCCATTTACAATACTTTCATAGCACATCTGCTCAAACCCTGCACAGCCATACAGACAAGGAAATGAAGGCCAGGGAAAAAAAGAATCTGAATCTCATGGAAAGCAACAAACAAGATCAACTTTCTAGAAGAGAAAAACAGGATAAAAAGTCTCCATTTCCTTGTCTAAAAATGCCTGCAAAGATTTTAATTAAAACGTGTTTGTAAACCATGAGGAAAAAGTACCTTTAGGTGCTGTATTATCATTATTTTTACTAATAATAATAAAAAATGAGATTTCAAATGAAGGGTAAGAAAGTGAATATAGCTGTTAGATTGTTAGTTACTCTTTCCACCATGCTAAAAGCATTTGCCATTTCTGATACCCATACACTGGCCACAATACCTATCCCATTTAACAGATGCAACTTCTTAATTTATACCTTTGTTTTAGTAGTTTTCTTGGTGGTCCACTCTGGAAGAACTTTTCTATTTTCTGCAGTGTCTTCAGTGTGCTCTAATGAGGCAGAGGTCACAGAACTCGGTTCTTGTTCACTTTGCTTTGCAAGGTTAATTATTCCTGAGGTAAGGGAGACATTATTTAAATTGTAGGTCTCATCAGCATCTTCATGAGTGTTTCAATTATAATTCAGTAAAAACTGGGGGCAAGTCCTGATACTTTCATTATGTCAAATAATATCTTAGTACTCAAAGGAACAACTTACTAACTTACTGGAATAATTCTAACTACAGTGGCTGAATTTGATCCAAAGCCATTTCCAGTTAACAAGAGAAGAGAAAGGGAATTTAAATACCTCCATTAGTTCTAAAATATATACTCTTTCAAAAAACCCCCAACATTCAAGAACTACTTCTAGGCATTGTAGGATCTGCTTTGCTATTTTATGTTCTCAGAGAACAGTCTTTTAACATAAATATAATCGAAGTACCTTTCTAGCAGAAAGCCAGCTTTTTTTATTTGCTATACTTGCACTATGCAAAATCAGAACATCAAAGAAGATATATGGTGCATATGAAATAAAGTGATAATTGTAATTTGGATGAGAAAGTGAGGGAGAGAAGAATTGAATGAAAATATTCTAGTAGAGAATGAGTTGACCCCATCATCTGATGTATACTATTTTTTTTTAACATCTCTTCATGACAATTTAATTAAGATACAAACCTTACAAGGTTGGTGCAGTGAATATTAGNGCTACTTACACAGAATCTCTCTTATAGAGTAATACAGATTTATGCAAGTTAAACACTCACTATTTTTATAGGAGCAATGAATATGCTGACAAAGTGCTAACCAACATAACCCCAACAAATATGTGACATTGCATTTGGTCAGGATAAAACAATACTCTTCTCCATTAAACTAATTACTTCTACTCTGTTTTGTACTGTCATGCCAGGAAAATTGCCCTGTTGTCAANCTTATGAAGCAATTCAGTGCTTGCAGTTTCTGTTCAATTTGTTATAATGACAGTGTTTAATCATGGGCTCTACTCTATAGCACACTGCTGAATTGAGGTCACACATGTGGCTATTCAAGCATGTAGCATATAATCTATAACTAAGATTTCTCTTCTGAATCCTTCTTAGCTGTAACATTAATTAAGAGTACATTTATTTTAAAAATACGAAGTATTAAAATATCTTTTATTTAGCTTTGTTTTGAAACAAACAGGGGAGTCTGCAATGAAGCACAGTGTGTGTTTTGCAGTCTATTATACCATTGCAATACTGCACTNATAAAAAAATGCACAGAGTTCAATGGAACTATTTACTAATACAAAGTTATTTGCTGGAGCTTTGATGGATTGCTAGTCCTTTGTCACCTTTTGGTTTATAGCTTAAAAAAACCACATAGCTCATAAGTGAAAGTAGGGTATTTTATGTTTGTATATAGAAATGTATGTGTATGATGTAGTAAAGTAATGAGAGGCTTGTTTGAGGTCAAGGCCATATATTCATTTGGACAGAATTTATGCATTGAGGCCAAATGAGTCTTTAGTTCAAATCTGGCATCAAAAGCAAATCTTTATGAATATATCTTTTCTCTGTCACAACATAGCTGTGCTTTGTGCTTTGGTGCAAAGTCTGATCCTGAGTATTGCTGAACATTCGTGTTCTTATTCAAGGCAAATGCCAAGGCTGGCATATGTTTCTTCTTCAAGTACTGTTTCTTGAGAAAAGAATTTAAGTACTAAACTAATTTTTCTTCCTCAGATAAGCATTATGTGTAACAAAATTTCCATACGGCTCAGGTCACAAACTTGTTAACCTTCTGCATTCATAAAAGGAGTATCTCCTGCTTTGCATTTAACATTTCTGTTATCAATTGCCATTATTATAGGACTCCTGCTACTCAAAACAGACGTCAGACCAAAAATAATGTGATTTTCAGTGTAATTGACATTTTACCTGAGGAAGCCGGTTTTGGAAGGCGACTTTGAAAAGGTCGTGTACCTTTGGCAGTCATGGCTGGATCGGATGTCGAGTGACTAATTATGCTTTCCACAGACTCCTGGCTCTTAGCTGTTGAAGGCACTTCTCGCTCAAGAGTTTTGGCTTTTAATGAAGGAGCTGAAGTAGAAACTTGCTCAGATGCTGCGAGGACTTCTGTTTCCAAGGTTGATTCTTGCTTAGAAACGTGTCTCCCTGTCGATCGGTTCCCCGAGTCAGGGAGGGGGAAGGTTCCAATCCCACTGTCCAGTGTCCTCATCTGGCAGCAAGACTCTAAGGCACAGGAAAATCGTGTGATGGGAGGGAACTAAAGGTGTTGCTGGCATTTAAAGACAGTGAAAGGATCTACAGGAAAAAAGGGTTTCTTAAAGGGAAGGTTTCAAGGAAAGGAAAACATTTATTTTGTAAGTATGCTGTTACCTGTCACTTACATGCTTTTGACTTTATATCTAACTGAATACAATGAAATAGCATGTTTAAGTACAATGAAACCAACCAACAGTTGACACTGGCCTGCATCAGAGTAATGGTGTGATA
>WEIV01016751.1:5490-17495 GCA_013390005.1 Calyptomena viridis
TATATATATATATATAAATACATATATAAAAATATTTATGTATAGGTATTGTCTTAATTGTTTGACACGATCAAGAAAACAAGTTTCAGTCAACATTTAACAGAAGCTTTCTGGACAAAATGCTAATCCACTGAGGTAACCCACAGTTTTCAAAAAGCATAGCAATAAGTTAATTTAAATCCTCAGAAAAAGAAATGAGAAAAGCAGCAATAGCTTTGCGATTCAGTTTTAAAAATATAAAATCTTTTGTAAATCATCTCATTAGTGGAAAATGAAAAACCATAAATACCAATAAATTACTGAAACTTTNATTCAGTCTGCTTGAACTTTGCCATTCTGGAGAAAGTCAGAAACAGAAATCCTAATCTGACAGTTTTACAAGGATTTTATCTGCTGATTCAGAGAAGGATCAAGTAGCAAAACCAGTGAAAAATTATATAGAAGTACAGCAAAGGATCTAAATGCTAGAGACCTTTCACCTCCCTTGGGTAGTTTCCTTTGAGCTGTGGCCTCCTCCAGAGACATGGACTTGTGCAATCCCCAGTGTCCCAAGAGTTAAACTTGCAGAAAAGAGAGGAGGCTGTCACTCTGAAAATCTCTTCTGATTCCAGAGTAGTTACTTATGCATTGCTCAAAGCCTCCCCTTTTTCACAGCCTCAACCTGGATCCTTCTTTAAAAATTATTAAAACTCATACCCTAACATGAGGGTATTAGAGGATTCAAGGGAAGTGAAACAAAAATGTTGATTTATTTCCTACATCTGCTCACACTCTAAGCATGCTGTGGATATGCAAATCAAAAAATTAATAACAAGACCCTACAGACAGGTGTTTTCATTAAGAGAACAATATAAGGCAGAAGAAGAGGGTAGAAAAAAAACCCTATAGAAAACATTTGAAATGAAGATAGTATCAGTATTCAGAAGTGGGATACACAGGGACTGAAAAGCATTTGTGATGGCTAAGTATAAAGGTCAAAGATATCAAGAAGCCCGAGGAAAAAACAGCAAACAAAACAGATGAGAAAAAAACCCAACATGTATAATATATTGTGGGTTTTTTTTCCAAAACTGCATTCTCTTCAATACATTACCTGATGAGCACTTACAAACCAGTCAATCTATTGGGAATATTTTTTATAAATCAGCCTTTTGCAGATATCAGCCAACCTTTCCCTCACTGACAAGCTTTAGGAAGTAACACCTAGCATGTAACTCCCAGGGACATTCACACTTTAGCATCACAGACATTTTCAAACATTACTGACTATCTTGAGCTCCTTGGTGAAATAGCTCAGAACTTTTCTCATTTTTTTGGTGAGAAAAGTGAAGCAACAGGGAATAAAACAAATAAATCCAAGGCAATGACATAGCCACAAGCTTTAATCTCAAATCCTCACTACTAGATTAAGCTTTTTCCCTTTCCTTTGTGCAAGTAATTCTATGTCCTCAAATTTGGCTTTTAACTTGACATTAGTCATTTTGCTATAACCCATTTAAACCACACAGTCAAACAGGGCACAATTTTTAAAGCACGAATTCTCATAAACAGTTTATCACTCGAACTTCTTCAAAACTCACACACAGCTAATGCCATTCATTCTGAAGACTACAGCACAGTAAGAAAAAAATCCCTGGTATCACAGGCAATGTATGTGTTGATGAATATTTTAAATTCTCTTCTATATATCCATCTATCCCTCTCTATGAATCTAAATAGATCTCCATCTCCTTAGAAACATATATAAATTCAAAATCCCGTGTCAATCATTCTTTTGGCAAGAGTAGGAGGTTATTTAAATACAAATAAAACATTTCAATTGACTCTGCTTTTATGAAAGGAAATCTAAAGCATCCCTTTTATTGCACTGTCTTAGAATTCACATTTATGGAATGCTACCTAAACAAACAGGTTTTGAAAACAGCAGCACAAGAAGAAATTTTATAAAGAATTAAAGACTAATAGCCTGGGACATTAATTTATCAGAAAGCGTTTATTCTGCTGTATCCGATGTCTTCATACATATGTATATATATATATANTGAGAAAAGCAGCAATAGCTTTGCGATTCAGTTTTAAAAATATAAAATCTTTTGTAAATCATCTCATTAGTGGAAAATGAAAAACCATAAATACCAATAAATTACTGAAACTTAAAAAAAATTTTTCAAGTCTTAGTCACTAGATGGCACTAAAACAAAAAAAGTTGAACTGATCTTACAAATACCTTGAAATAGGAAATTTTACACGTCTGGTGTAGGACATTGGAATTTTCTGTGACAGGCATAAATTTCTGATTTCAACTAAACCAATCAAATATACTTGTGTTCCAAATGCATGAAGAAAAAGCAATATTAAAATCAAAACTTCCTTCTTAAAGAAAAATTTCCATGTCTTGAACACAAGAGCTCCAGGAGGGCGAAAATTTACTTTTTACATACAAAGGAACCATATTATCAAAACAAGTATCTCAATTTCCAAAACCAACTACCTTTCTGAATGTCTTTCAGTGCCTCCAAAATCTGTAGAAGTGATAACATTTATACCAAGTATATAACACCAGGTCTTTGAAAAAACTCAGATTTTTCCCAACCATCCTTACCTGCTGCTTCTCTCTTTAGTTAGTTTACTAACACCTGCTGCTTCAACATATCATGTTTAAACAGAATTTCCTGAAATTGCACTTCTAAGTTAAACAACCAACCAACCAACCAAAAAGATAAAACTAAAAAACTACCCTTCTAAAACTTCTGACATGAAAGGAGAACCTGCCTTTAGCTGTATGTAAATTGTGCATTTTTAAACATTCATAAATATGTATCTTTTATAGAACAACATATAAATGTGAAAAAACCCCAGTAATTTCTATACTTAAACTTGCTCTAGAGACAAAACTTGCACATTTATAATACCAAGATCCCAATAGCTGAATAAATCAGCAATGTCATTCTAGGAATACTGAAAATTGAGAAGAACATAGTCAGCTTGCTGAAGACCTAATCAGATACTACTGCTGCTGACTTTCAATCTGATGAGGTTTGTTGCTATGCTACTTCTACCTCATGGCTAAATCAGCTTGGTGACCCAGTTGTATCTATATGTATTAAATGAGCAATAGTGAAATAGATCTGATTTCACCAGGCTTTCATTTTGTAGCTAAATCCAGCTTTGTCGTTTCCTTTTCCATTTTTTTTTTTTCTGCTTCTGGCTTGGTAATAGGATTTTAGGGTTAATCCCAAGAATAACTGAATCTTGAATAAGGCCAGTTAGCATCTGTATTTCAGCAGTGAGAAGATATTATAAATATTTATCAGAACCCATTTAGAGACTTGTATGAAAGCAATTTGCGAAATTTTATTCCCATGTAAATCTCGGTATACAGAAAATCTGAGGCAGTTTGAGCAATAAAGGTTTGTAGTTTGACATGTCAGAAAATAATATGTGATGTTAAAGTTCACCATTTATATCTTGCTATAGAATAACTGTTTTCTCCTATCCTATGACTTGCATACAAAGAGTCTTCATGTATACAGTAGAATCCAACATATACTTTGCAGAGAAAATACAAAAAACTTATTCTAGTACTCAGAAGGAGCACACCTGCATTCCTTAAGTTGTATTGCAAGTATACAATGAAATAAAATATGCGAATTTACATGATTGGCATTTCCTGAAATTTAACATGTTTCACATTTCTTTTCACTGTGAAATGTATATAAGTGTATTATAGACCACAGTTAGCAGAATTCAACAACAATAAAACTGCTGGAACCCTAAGTATCTGATGAAAAATATTGCAGCACAAAATAAGAGAAATACTAGGGAGAAGACCAAATACTAGGCCAAAGTCTGCTCTCAGTTAGCTTTGTTAACCTTTCTAACTAATATAATTATCTGCACATAAATCAACACAAAGCTCCCACTAACTACCAAAGGATTAATGTTCAGATCAGATTTACAACACAGACCATCAGCATAGGCTTATAGATGGATTTGCCCAGCAAGATGGAATTTATGGTCTTTTTATGCTGCTGCGGTTAAGTTAGCATGTATTATTTACTTAAAATCATGTGTTTTTGACTTCTATTGAAAAATTCAGTACTATAAACTTCAGCATTTCCCAGGGAAAGCTGGCTGACCTGAACTTCTGCACTGCTGTAGTGCTGCAGCCCTGTAGCCTGCCCTGCATGGCACAGCTCCCCAGATACACTGGGAGAGACCTGTAATAAGAAGATACTCCCTAAAAACCTATTTTGTAGACTACTTTTTAATCATCACTTGACAGGGGAAATGTTCATTCAGTCAAATTCAAGCTGTTTGAAACATGGAGCACCCTTGCCAAAAAGATGAATCAAGCTAGAAGGAAGACATAAGGATCATGAAGTCTGACTCTCTGTTCCATGCAGAACTATCCAAAACTAAACTGCACGACTAAGAGCATTGTCACTTCTTAAACTCTGATAGGCTTGGAGTAATGATCACTTCCCTGAGGAGCCTGTTCTAGTGCCAGACCACCCTCTCAGTGAAGAACCTTTTCCTAATGGCCACACTGAACTTCCCTGACATTCCTCATGTTCCCTCACTGGTCATCACAGATAAAGTTTTAAGTATTAAACCATTTACTACAAATTAGCTTGATACGTGAGGTTGCTACTCAGGGTATCAAAATCATGATGAATGTTTAGTCAGTGCACCAAATTACAAGACAGACACACATTTCAGCATCAGGTCACATAGCAAGGGGATATCAGGGGGCTACAACATCACCTCTGTGTTCCCACAGCTTGACTATCACCCTTGTAGAGCAGAGCACTGTGCCAGGCTGTGCCTGATGTTCTGGAGCAGTAAGGAGGTGGCAGCAGCACAGTGCTGGCATGTGAAACATCACGGCTAAGGCAGGGAAGTCAGAGACAGGATGGAAAAGTGTGAGTCTTGAAAGTGTGAGACTTGAGAAGTCGATGTTTTGCCTAAGATAGGAGATCCTTTAGCTTCACTCCAAACTAAGACACTGGCATGCATAATTCTTACCTAAGAAACTGATTACTTTTTTAGAGAATACATTTTTAAATGAGCGATCATAGAACAAATAGCCCCCACCCCATCTCAAAACTTATGGACACCCTGCATTTTCTTCTTTTTCCAGTAACATGGTGAGACATCTTTCCCTAGAAGAATCATTAAACCTCTTCTGAACTGGTAAAGAATGAGTTTATTTTTCAAGAGACCATTTGCACACCACAATTTTTTTAATTATATTGTCACATTACCCCCAAACACTAGTCTCCTAGTTGGAAAGCTGACTCCGTAATGCATTTTTTGTGCAGCATCTTACGTGCTATAAGATCTCCCAGGATCAATGATACATTGGAAAAAGCAGAGGCCACTTTAGTAAGATTTTTGCTTTGCTGAAAATTAAGAAACTGGAAATAGCCAACAGATTTATTAACCAGTGGAACCATGAGATAGAGCTATCAAATCATTTTATATACCACTAAACTATGCATTTTAAATACTACTTTTTATATACTACTAAATTGCTTTTTTAAGTACTACTAATATACTAGATAGCTAGGATTTCTTCTGGAAGTCACAGATGTCCGTGCCATGTGTTGTTAGAAGTCTGACTCCCTGACATTTGACAGCTATAAGAGGAGACAATAAAAATCTGTATTGATGCCCAAAGCAATCCCTCAAAGTGGGAATGGAGGTGACTTTTCTACTCATCTGGAGCTGTCAGATACACTGTACAGTAATAAATGCACAGTTTCCAGCAACATCCCTGCTCCTGACATCCTAATGTAGAATTTGAGCTTCTAATTTCCATTCCCTTTGGCTTTTCATGCACTCAAGTACTCTACTCCCCAGAATTAACACTTTGTGATAGATCTAAAATGAAAGGATCTTGTTTTAAGATTTGTCCTATTCCTTTTCCAAATATTTCCATGTCTTTTTTCTCTCTTACATACATTTTTCATTGGCAAATTAAAGTTACAGTTAATAACTGTGAAGTGCAGTACAAGTTTGCACAGGACTAAATATGGAATACTTAAGGGAAGAAACAGGATGAGGAAAGGGATGGATTTAGGTGATTTACAGATGTACAAGTGGGGTAAAACAGAAGTGTCTATGGTTTGATTTCCGGTCTTGTGTAAATAATTTACTGGTTGGTATATTTTTATGGAGACATCTCTTCAGCACACGCTGTTCTGCTGCCTTATTAAACTCCACTTCTTCCTCTCCTGTGTGAGGGACTTTCTAGTCTGTGTGTGTGTCTGTGTACGGGTGCATGAGAGTCAGATGTTGGGTTGCAGGGCTTGTGTGTCCATGGTGCAGCAGCTGGAATGAGCACCAAGTGCTGGTCTCGGGCATCTCTAATGGTGAAATTCATGTGAATGTTGAGTTTCTAAGGGAGATCTCAGAGGGTTATTGGCTATTGTGACCATTTCAGTGCATGTACATGAGATGGTGTTTACTAACAACTGGAATGAGGTTATGGCTTTTGGACTCGTATATCTAGGTGGCAGCAGTGGGGCAGACTGGGATGCAGGGACAGCTGCTGGGCAAACGGAGTGTCTGAGCCCAGCTGCTGGAGCGATCCACACAGTACACACACACACACACAAACACACACACACACACACACACATATATATATATATATATACACTCCCCAGCAGCCTTCCATCCAGCTCAGCCAGAGAGAACAGCAGGATGAAGTTGTTGGCACCACCTGTGTTCACATGAATGCTCCACATCTGTTTGTGTTTTCCATGTAGATGGCTTGGTATGTATATATATGTTAATATATATTATGTAAATATGCGTATATACATGTGCTTCATATGTATGCGCCCAGGGGGAATATGTTTGGTTGGATCTGTGGCACGATGCTGCAGCAGCCTCAGCTCTCTTGAGGTGTTGAATCTGGCATGATATGCTTTCCCCTTAGAGGCAAAATAATATATATAAACAAACAAACACCTAAGTTCAAATGGCCTGGTTATTATTTTGTAACTCTAAAAGAAAAATAATAATCAATCTTCTAAAGATTTCTCAAGTTTATTTGCAGTTATGTAAGGCTCAGTTTAAATGAGAAATCAAGAAAAATTGTTGAAACGTGCTTTCTTTCTAAATTCTGCAACAATATATCAGGTATGGCCAGATGGTCTTTAAATACAAACGTGAGTAGCTTCTATGTGGGACCTGGCTGGCTGTATTGTTACAAAGGCTTAGTAGCTTGAGCACAGTTCTGAGCTGAACATGACAATTTGGCTTCTGGAGATGGTCCTGGTGCTAGCTGTAATTCTCAGAAGAGACAAGATTTGATCCTGCACTAACATCACCATGGTTTTTATGTTATATTGGTTTTACACACTGACATATTATTTTAAGCGAGAAAAAATGTAAGCAAGTAGCATAGGGAGTATTATCACTGACACAGAAAAGTAACACTTCATTTTCACCTCTTTGTCATAGACTATTGTGTATTTGTCTTCTTTATGTGGGTGTTTGCTGTTCTGTCTTATTGCACAGACAATACTGTAGGGCTGGTTAAACTGAAGTTAACAAGAAATTTTGAAGTACACTAGGGATAAGAGAAAGCTTAACTACTGAACACGTTGCTGAATAGACATGGCAAAGCTCTTAAAAATACACAGAAAAGAAAAAAGTATCTGGTATATATTCCCTGTTTACAAAGATAAAGGCTAAAGTATTTGTATCACACAAGAATGATTAGGTACTTTTCAGTCCATTAGCAACTAAGGTGAGTGAAACATTTAATTCAGCAGAACAAAACAAAAAGGTAAAAAAAAACAACCAACAAACCAAAATCTTTATTTATTCTTGATTTAAGGCTAAAAGGGGCCATGAGACACTCTAATCTGATCTTTTACATACTGTCTCACCATCCACATATCACTGGTCATTAAAATTCCCTTGGCTATTTCTGCAATAAACCATAACAATTAGCTAGTGTTAGATGTTTGCTTAAAGTGAATCTTCCTGAAAGGCGTTAAATATTTGTATGAAGACAAGAAGAATCTTTCCTTGCAATTTTTTGAGGTATATTAACTACTTATATGCCATTCAAATTTATTTGGCTTCAACTAGTGATTCTTGCAGTGTATTTATCTGACAGCTTTCAGAGCCTATGAATACAAGAGTTTCCCCAGTGACAGCACTTCTCACCTTTGATCAAATCAGTTATTAGACTATTTATTTCCGTAGTTCAGAATAGCCAAAAAAAAAGGTCAAATTCTGTGAGTTTCAGGGTATGTCTCAAATCCAGCTTCTCAGATGATGGACTCAGGTCTGTGAGAAAGACACTTTCAAGAACTGAGGAATCAACTGTAAACCACTTCCTTAGAGAAGACACCTACAATATTTTTTTGTAAAATCCGAGCCAATTATTTTGTGTTAAATTGGTGATATATTCCATATTTATGTAATAATATTGAGCCAGAACAAAGGTGATATACAGTCAAAATCTGAGTTCAAATACTTGCAATTTGCCTCCCAGGAGGAAAAATAAACCATTGGTTCATACACTATTTAGGTGGAAAGTTTTCTTTAGCCATGTACAAACATTTCTAGTTCAACATGTCAGATGAAGATTGCAAGAAGTTTGACCCCTCCACTTTTTCTCGACAACAAACTGCGTAATTTACTTCCTTGAGAATCAGGGTCCAACTGAAGTTAACCTCATTTCAAAAAAGTCAGTTAATATAATATTCTCTCTACCTTAATCTTCCTCTCAACTCCAGCTCCACCCAAAATACTTTAACATACCGTCATTGACTCCTTTCTGAACTTTCATTTTGGAGAAAAGGAAAAAAAGTAATTCTGCAGGCAGGTAAACATTTCATGGTGTTGTTTATTCTACTGCAATTCTTGCTCCTCTCATTAATCCATTAAAAAAGAAAATGCTTTCTAACTTCTTAACAATCCCTGGGTTTTCATAATTTCCAAACTTTCTCTACTGTTATTTGCAGAATACTCATTTCCATTACATTTGCTAATCATGTCGTCCAGACATATTTCCCATACATATATTTCCATAGATACATTGCCTTGCTCTACCTGTAATTATTAGCAATGCAGAAATTGAATACTAAATTTCGATCATAACTTCTGTGAGCTTTGTTTAATCCTGCACCTACAGTGTTTATTAAACACACCTGTATGAAAAAAACATCCAATTCACTTGGTCCCTGAATAGAGAAGATGCAAGATAATGACCTTCTATTAAGGAATGCTAATGACTTTCCATTAAGGAACACTTCTACAAAGATGTGTTTCTCTACAGCGGTCATCGTTCCCTCTTTTCTTGAAAATGAACCATTCAATTTAAAAGAAACTGCATAGTCAACTAGATGGATTACTCTTAAGTGAATCAGGAAGCTCAACTTTTGGCTTTAAACTTGCCTTTGTGTCACTTTTCACCGACTATGAAAAAAACACCAAATCACACATCCTGCAAAAAAGGAATATCATCTATTTTTTTTACTGCCTCACACAGCTACGATGCTGAGGAAACTGTATATTTAATTGGAGCTACTGTGATTTTTTATCTGAAATGTTCCAGGATTAAATCACTAAGAGAGATGGCAAATATACTTATTGTAGTGGGAACATGATTCTCTATCTATTTTTTATTTATCAAATAATGAAAAAAGAAGACAGGCATCTTCACTTTTTTTCTTTAATATTGTCCATTTGGGAAATGAGAAAGCAAGGAATAAAATACATTGGCAAGCCCCTTCATACAGGAGACCTTTTCATCTCCTCTACATCCACCAACAGAACTACTTCATTGTCACTGAAATCATGATGATGCTGCTTAATTTCTCCCTCAATACTGATATAATTTAGAAAAAATAAGCACTACTGAGTTTTTCTGGGTCAAAATTCAAAAACAAAGGAAGAACACTGTCATATCATTTAAGTATGCAATTTAATTTCAGGTTCATTAAATCATTACATTGAGATAATAAAGGAAACCAACTTTAAGTTATTTTTCAGTAAAATTCCAGGAGTTTTGGCCAATTGAACAGAAGTACACTCTGACAAAGCTTGAATTTCTAGCAAAGATAGCATAAGCATGCCAGGCTACAAATGAGGAATGCAGCATCCTTCTCCCTTCACTAGGAATTCAGGCTAAAGTTTCCACCCACGGCATGTTTGTTAATTTTTTTACACAATCTTAAGAAAGTAGTTCCCATAAGAAGTAAGGTAGATAAAATGATTGCTTGGGTTTGCAAACAGTGAGCTGTAGAATTACATAAAAAACTGCTGTAAAAATCAGTGGAATAGGGGTTGCATCTTCTACAAATTGCTTTTGTCCCCAACAATAGTTTCACAGGCTAGGTTCACAGCTTTTTCTTTGAAATCAATTCATCCAGAAATCACCTTCCCTCTGAGTTTACTCTATGTGCAGAACTGCACAAGAGCAGGAGATGAGCTTTCAATTTTCCCAGAATATGATTCTGTTCTATCTCATATGCTCATGACATTTAATTTCCAGCTCCTAAACAGTAAATACAAGTTTGGGTTTTCACAAAAGCTAAGTGATTTTAAACAGTGCTACAGCTCCTGACCTTTAACACATCTGTTGCTGTAAGGGAGGTTTTTCCTTTGTGTGGTTTTCTGCACCTCTACAGATTTGAAATACATTTCTCCTGTACACTACCCACAATCACAAACAAATTACACTCTTTGTGTCAACATCTGAAACCCAGTCACTACATCACGACATGCTGGGATGGGAATTGGTGCCCCTACCATCTCCTGCTCACTGCTATCAAAGCCTATAACTGGATTAGTGGGAAAACAGCTGTATTACTCATACATTTAAGCTCTTTCAAACAGCAGGTTTTTGCCCTGCAACAAAGCACAGCACTTCAGATAAGAACATGCAAATCTCAGAGGAAACCATGACATATTAAACCCTGGCTATCTTTACATGACTTAACAGTTCATTCCACGTTTTTTCACAGGAAATAAATGCAAGAACTATGTTCACTCAGTAGAACTAATGTTTTTAAAACATCTACTTTTGAGTGCTTTTCCCCTAGGATTTCTTCATATACGAGACACAGTTCATGAAAACATCCTGTCACTTTCAAGAAGTGATTGGCATGAGTTTAAATCCATGTCTTTCAGTTGTGGGCATGAATCATCATACATATGGGCTTTGTGGGACAACATCTTGGCAGAGGTTAGCAGTCAAACAGCTCTCTAGTTAACTCAAAACCTCATATTAAAGACTCTACGGTTATTAAAGCTAACAAGCCATAAAATAACTGTCACGTTTTAAGCCAAAAGATGCATGGAGGAAAAAAAATAGTAGATAACTTCCAGTTAGTGCTAGCATTCACAGATTTATCTGCTAATATTGTATTAACTGAACATTTTCACCTAACTTATTTGGACTTTTTAATTAGCCAATCATGTCTAACACCAGGATCCTTCAAGAGAAAATGTTCTTAAGCAATAACATGAAGTATATTGAATAAATCTACATTTATTTCACCTAGAAAAAATGTTTAAGCTGATATTTTGGGGGTTGGATTTGTTAAGAAAGCACTGGAGTTGGACTTTAGACATGCCTTCTCTTTTTCTCTCAATATTCTGTGAATCTTAATCACAGAATCATTTAGGTTGGAAAAGATCTTTAATATTATCTAGTCCAACTCTTCTACTAATATTGCCAAGTGCACCACTAAACCATGTCCCTAAGTGTCATATCTACACATCTTTTAAATACTTCCAGGATGGTGACTCCACCACTTTTGTGGGCAGTCTGTCCCAGTGCTTGGCAACACTTCCAGAGAAGAAAATTTTCCTACTATACAATCTGAACCTCCCATGGTGCAACTTGAGGCCCATTCCCTTTGTCCTATTGTTTGTGACTCATGAGAAGAGACTGAACCCCACATGGATACAACCTCCTTTCAGGGAGTTGCAGAGAGCGATAAGGTCTCCCCTGAGCCTCCTTTTCTCCA
>WEIV01016752.1:4173-16273 GCA_013390005.1 Calyptomena viridis
CCGCTTCCTCCAGCCCACCTTCTACCGCGGCTACAGGTGAGCGCCGAGCCCGGGCCGGGCCCCCCGGAGCCCCCCGTGCAGCCCCGCTCCAGCTGTGCTCTCCCCCCGCAGGCAGCCGGCCGCGCACCCCCGGTACCGCACCACCAACCAGACCTACGGCAGCAGGGCCCCCACGGTGCACGAGCTGCCGGTAGGTGACGGAGGGACCCCCGGGGGTCCGGACAAGCCGCCCCCGGTAGATGAAGCCGGAGCGCCCTTGGCGTTGCGTCCGAACTTCGCGGGTGCTGTTGATGCCTTGAGGTTTTTTCCTTAAGGGTTTTAGTTCGGCCATATGAGTTTACTTAGAAACGTTGCTGTTAGGCCTTTCTCGTGAGTTATGAGGCTCTATTGACATTCCTTTTGAAGGTAACAAGGGGAGCAAGAAGGCCCAAAGATGCTGGAGAAGCTCCGGGGAGGGCACACCCAGGGGAGGGCACAGGTTCTGCTGGGATACGAGGGACAGAGGGATTGATGAATATTATAAATGTAAGAAAATAAGGCTGGTTTTCTCTTTTTTTGGACCTGGAAACTCTCATTAGAAAGAGCTGCACCTCTTCTTTTACTTCTACTAATTTGTTGGGAAGTTTTTCTTTCCCCTTGATTTTAGGAGTTTAAAACCCCTCCCCTCTTTTCTCGCCCCAGACCTCCTTCCACATCCTTTCACACAAATTTTCGGATACTCTGGGCCCTACTGGCATGTACAAGAACGACAGTCTCAACACATCCCTGGAGAAGAGCCACGTCACGGGCACTGACAACTTCATCACCTCCCGGGAGCACCTGGATTTCCATCCCAGCTACAACCCCAGTGGCCCCTCGCACTGCAGGGACCTGCACTAGGAAAGGCCCTGGGGAGCTGCTCCTGCTGGGAAAACCATGGAAAGCTGCCTGGATGGCAGCTGAAACCCACTGAAGCACAGAAAGGATGTCATTAGGGATGGTATTTTAATATATAAAGATTCAGCGTGGTGAAATGCCAGTTAAATAGCTGATATTTACTTATTTGTAGGCAGTATAGAAATGCTAGAATGACATATATCATCTTAACCTCTTCTCTGTTGCTAATTATCCTTTAAATTCTTGGCTCACATACAATTAAAACTAAGATTTAAACTGCTTCTCTGCTACTTAATAACCAATCTGCAACTAGAGGTATTCATTAACCTTTTGGATTTCTTGTAGAAAGTTCATGGTTTTTCTCTCTCAAAACTTAAAAGTTTTAAGGAGTTCTACAAATAATGACAAGTAATCAAAAAGAAAGTGTTTTCTCAAATTTTATTGGGACAACTGGAGTTAGAGCCAGTGAAACTGCATCAGTTGGACAGTGACTGAAGGAAAACAGTAACAATTTTGGCTTAAAAACTGGTTTTGAAGAGAAATTATTCTGCCTTTTTATGGATGAGAAAACAGTCCCATGTTACAGGTGTAACATAGGGATGGTATCCATTAAAAATGAGCATAATGCTATTCTAGCTGTTTGTTAAAAATATAAATAATGAATGTAATCTTATATCCCAGCACCACTGCAATTGATATTCTTCCTATGTCAGAAATATTCTCTATTTGTGGCATTTGATTATCTCAGGAATAGCTGAGTAAATTCTCCTCTGCTGCAAACACACCAAGACATTGGAACAAGTAAATAAACTGAATAGAAATGGGCCTGAAAAATTAACTTTTAAAATATTTAACGTATGAAAATAAATAAGCAACACTATCATTTGCTGGTTTTCTCCTATTAGACTCTAAACAATACCTCGAGCTTCTTGTAACTCCTCCTTCTTCTCCTGAAATGAAAAAAAAAAAACCAAAGTGCTGCATTAATATAAATAGTTGTGACAATTTTACATATATTTTATCCACAGATTTCTCTGCAGGTGGCATAATTTAAGGGTAAGACTGCCTCTTAAAAATATAAATGTAGTGGATTCTGTCACATATTTTCCCACTTCATCTGAAAACACCCACCTCTTTTCTTCCTTGCTTCAATTTCTTCCCTTTTAGTTTTATTCTTGAACTGAAACCAGTTCCTTTAAGGAGTCTGACAGCAGTGTTCAGAGGTTAACCCAAATAAACTTTTTTTGTTTAAGAAATACCTTTACAAATTCAAAATATCTTAAAGATGTCACACAGAATCTCCCTGAGAGTCTCTTTTTACTCTGTATTTTGCAAGGAAGATTTTCATGTTTGCAGATAAAATTATGTGAGGCTGAACTATCACAAACTGAAGGTTTGAAAAATTAAAATCTTATGCATTAATAAAGGAAATGGTGGCAGGGGTGGTGTGTTCCTGCCTCATCTAAAAAGCAGCTACATGTCAAAACACGTGTTCCTAAAATAGCAGGAAAGGACTGGTTATAAAAAATTAGGGTAGTTCTTGTGGTCCCTTAAAGATTATTGCTCCCAAAGCACAGAAAAATAGTCACTGGGGTAAAAATAAACCAATAAACCTATTTTCAAAGTCCTGATAGCACAGATTTATCCAGGAGGATGTGACTTATCAGTAGCTAATAAAAAATACCAAGTGGTTTAATAATTTGACATCCAAATGAGCAAATTTTGTGCTCTGACTGAAAAAAAAATCATTAATTTTTAATATGAACCAGTACTCATTAAAAAAGGGCAATTTCTTGACAAACTTTAGAACACCTGAGTTCATGGTTCTATGTATCTACTGCAATGAAGGATAAATTAGTGTCCCAGGAGGGTGGAAATGATGGAAAAAGAAACTTGTTCTGGGCTGTCACTGGGTGCTGAAAAGGGCCAGGAGGGGGGTACAGGCTGTGCCCACTCTGGGGCTGTTTTGGGCACTATAAACAGGAAATAAAATCTGCTTTTGGAACTGCATCTATCAAGATTCAACCTCAAGAGATTTGCCCTGCAGTCTTGTGTGGTATATTAATATAATTATCAATAAAAAAGATTATAAGAATAAATCAATATAGTCTTTTTACTCCTCAGCTCTTCAACCTTTAGTTTATAACGTGTGGGAGAGATTTGTTGTTGCTCCAAAGCCCCAGATTTTTTGGAACAAGTGATCAGAGCTGCACCAGGATGAGGACACTGCCAGTGGGAGTCATGGCACTTTTATTGCTGCCATCCCAGTTCCAGAGATGTTCCTTGACACACATTTAGTTACACGAGGAAAGACTCCACTTTCTGACCACAAACACCAGGGAGAAAAACTCTGCTTGGGGTTTTGCTAAAACAGGCACCATTCTCACCCCCCAGAACAGCCACCACTTCCTTTTGCTCATTTATTTGGTAGATTCTTCGTTTTTTGTTATAAAGAAGTTAATGACATCCTCAGAATACAGGCAGGAAGGGGAAAAAAAAGGGGACACAAGGATAGTACTCACTCAAGACCATGACACAAACCAGAGGAGCACTGTGGTTTCACAGTCCATGGGCAGAACCCCATTTATTAAACATTATAAACTCAGCAATGTACACCATTTCCTATATACAAATCAAGTTTCTCAATTGAAAAAAAAAAAAAAGTGCTGTTTGAAATCAGGTTTTATTTAAAGCACAAGGTAACTGGAATTGCATCTTAACTGGAAGTGAATCAGTTCACGAGTCAGGACATGGACACAGCAACAGGGGCACGAGAAACCTTTTAAGTCTTTATGTTGATTTACTGAAAAACTTGAGGAGAAACATTCAGCTTTTTTATACAAACAGTACATAGTGCTTCCACCATCTCTAGGAAAATTAGGTATACAGTTTAATCCTTTTAAAGAAAGGTACTCAGAAAACTTCTATTTTAAAATACCAGCCTATTGACCTATTCCAAACAAAAGGCCCAAACCCTGCAACAGAATCAAGGCAGACCAAAAGATAAGCCTGTTGTAGAGACTGCAGGCACTGAGCTAAGTAAAAACCACTTTTCCAAGGTATCCTACCACAAAATGGAGATGATTCAACACACTGATCTTTTAAACAACCTGACCAGCCAACCCAAGGACTACAAAAAGGTGGCTGGGCAGTAAGAAATGTCAAGTGAGCACTATAAACATGTTTCAAAGGTAACTGCACAACAGGATAAACACACCAAGGATGATGTTTATTTCTCTACATGCCACAGTTACTTGTTCTACTCTATGCTATGCCTCATTTTGCCACTACTGTGCATCACACCAGGGACACCACGAGATCCTGGATCTGCTCTCAGCTGCTTTGGCTCCAGTTTGGTATTTTAAGGCCAGCCTTGAGGAAGACTGAAGGGACAGAAACCAAGTGATGCTAAGTGGTGGTTTGGCTGAGAGAAGTTCTGTAGAAGACCAGACAAAGAGAATATCAGATCAATTCACAGGGACAAGATGTCAGGACAAACTCCTCGAAGGACTTCACTACACACAAATGAAAGAACAGCCAACAATTTACACTTCTTGAATTTTCAGTGAAAGCAGTGTGAGGGCACTTTGCTTTTTTGTGATATGAATGTGCTACTTCAATCCTGTTTAAAGTCAGTACAAATAAAAAGAGAGTAGTGAAAAATTGCTTTATTCTGGCTGCTGGAAACGGAGGCAGAGAAAGAACCAGTAGGAAAGAACAGTGGTGAAAATATCCGTGGCATTTGTTGGGACTTCCTACAGCAAACCCAGCTTTGCTCTATTGCACAAAAACTGTCAGTGAAAAGTTCACAGAAATGTAACATTTTAGAAACCACTTTTGAAAAATGAAAGTAAGGGCACTCAATTCCAGAAAGTTCATTCAGGAAACCAAAAGCCATCTCCGGGTAACTGCAGGGCATCTACTGAGAATAATGAGGAATTGTTTCAGCCTTGCAGGGCCAATAGTTCATAAATCCAGAGAAATCCAGGGAAATCATGTTGTCTGAATAGACATGTTCCTTCACTTGTCTCGGACTGCAATTGTGCTTGGAATCATCTGCTACCAGGAGGTTTCAGGTATTCAAAAGGACTTCCAGCAGCTGCTGAGATCACTTTACACAGGACGTGCAGACAGACTGATCCACTTAATTTACCTGACTTTGCATTTGTCTCTTCCAGGCTGGATCTGCACAGCCACAGCTGTGCTGGAGTTCTGCTCAGGGAACAACCCCCCCAGTCCTCAGGGTGGGAGAACTGAGACCCCAGCAAAAAGATTGTCCTAAGGCAGCTGGAATGTGACCAGATAATCTGCATTGCTATCCATGGCTGTGTTTTCCTAGGATCTCTTAGCAGGTTGCCAAATATATTCTGTGCACAAACAGGTTTCCCTTTGACAGGTGATTAGAGGCTTCATAATTTAAAAGTGTGATTAGCCAGTCTCTTATCTACAGTAACTACAGCTTCCTGTAGTAATGCAAGCCCTAAAAATCATTATAAAAAATATTTCCTTAGAGCACTTTAAATAATTTACAAAACTCTACAAAAACTATGTATGTTATCCATGATATATCCCTGTTAAATAGAAGCATTTTCACATTAGTGTGTGTATGATTTACAGGTATCAGCATCTCCCACTGTCTCTCCTGTCACAAGTTTTATCAAGGTAATTACAGTGCTACTTATTTTCTAAAAAGACTGTTACTGTAAAAAAAAAAGTGTACTTACATATTTGAAACCTGTTTTTCCAAGAGGGAATCTGGGCATTCCCCTGCAGGTAGGTCAGTAAATTTTGCACAGGTTTTGGCTAAAACTTCCTGCCCTTGGTGCACTTCACTAGCAATTTCCCTGTTGTGCAGGACAGGTATTTTTCCTTCCAAATTGGAGCTGGATACCTGAATTTCTTCCTGCCTGTCAGTTTTCTCTTCCTTAATGTACACCTGCATACTGTTATCTGCACATGCTCCTCCACTAGTTTTATCCACTGCTGCTGCTGTCACATTTAATTCCTGCTGTGGGCAAGCTAAACTTGGATCTGGCCTCTTGTCCAGGTGGTTATTCCCTCCCTTACTGCAAGCCTGTGCACTCTGATGAGCTGTGTCTCTGCTAATTTTATCTGCTTTTCCTGCTGCCACGCTGTGCTCAGGGCGTGGAGGATCTACATTTGAATCAGCCCAGCTGCCCTTGTGGGTATCTCCTTCCTCAATCCACATCTGTGTGTGCTCAGCTTTGGATGTTCCTCTGCAAACCTTATCAGCTTTTACTGCTGCCACACTCTGTTCCTGTGAGGGGAGGCTCGAGTGAGACTGTGACTGATGTGAAGCATCAGCCTTCCTGCAACCCTCAGCCTCCTCTTTGATACACAAGGGAGCAGCCTCAGCTCTTGCACAGCTCTCTGCTACGTGGGGACTTGACACTCCCACAGTGACCTTCTGAGAAGAACTGGAGGCTTTTATTGCTGTTGCAATTTCTCCACTAAATTCACCTTTTGGCACAGGGTTAAGTACACCTGTACTCTGGGAAGCTGCTTCCATTCCCAACGTGCTGCTCTGGGTGAGCAAACTCTCTGCTTTCTGCCTTTTGTTCAAAAGCATTGATTTCTTCCTGTCCCGGGCATATTTTAGACCTGCAATAAATTTACTGGAAATTTTGAGGTGAAAGGTATTCTTTCTTTTAGATCTGGGCTTTGCATTCATTGCTTTTTGTACTTTACAAGCTTCATTTTTGCTGGGTTTAGGTGGCTGTGTGTTACAGACATTCTTTTTCCCTGCAGCATTCCCAGGTAACTCACCAGCAGCACCACCTTTAACCCCCCCCACTCCTTGCTTAGCTTTTGACTGACCAGTAGTATGAACATTCTCTGCAGAGGAAGCACATTTCCCACTGCCATGTAACATTGCACTTTTCCCTTCTGCTCTCTGGGAGTTCTTCAACTCCTCAGTTTGCTGAGGTACCTCAGTCTTTTTACTCTGACCCAGCACGAGGTTGATCTCGTTTTCCACTGGCTGTTGCTTTGCTTTTCCTTTATTACCAGTTTGTTTGGTCACTCTCAACAGGTCCAGAGTTGCATCGTCTTTTTGTATCTCTGAATTGCTTGCAGAGTCTTTGGCCTTTTCTGCCAAAAACTTCCTAATTTCTTGTTCAATGCTGTCATCACTGTCCACTGAGCTGCTGTCATCGCTGTCAGACACAGCTGTGAAAGTACATTTTCTATTTTTAGCCACCCGCTGGTTTGAAACTGGTTTAGGTTTATTTCCTTTTTTAAGCTGCAAGTTAAACTCCAAGTTTTTCATGGTTTCTGGTTTTTCACTGGGAATTTTGATGTTCACGTTGTCTGGGGGGTTTCTCACCGTGTTCTCTCTCACAGCTTTTCTGGGTTTTGAGAGGCAGCTTTTCAGCAGTGCAGGACTTTTACATTTCCACTCGTTTTGTTGGAGGCCACTGAATTCATCCAGCAGCTGAGTTTCTGTCTCGCTGAATCTGACTCTCTTCTTGCATTGAGATTTCTGCTCCTTGGACTTCTTCTTGAGCTTTCTTTTTGACCGTAAAAGGTCCTTGATAGCACTATCAAGGTCCTCATCACTGTCCAGAGAACTGCTCTCATCATCAGACCCCTCCCTCTCTGGAGTTTGGGTGGTACTTTTTGTAAGTTTTCTTGTGCTACTCCGAACCTGCAGAAAAGGGTTTACAGTGTCCAAGGCCACACATCTGCCATCAGAGCCAGACAATTTGGGAGACATGAGCTGCTGCTGCCTCATGTCTTTACTGCTGAGGCTCTGAGCATCACAGGGTTCTGCGGGGCTGCTCAGGGCACACTCTGCTTGGAGCACGGGACATTTTGAATAGTTACCTGGTTGGAAAAGTCCCATTTCCAGCTGCTCAGGTGTTTTTGATGCCCCTTGTTTCCCTGTTCTGCCTTCCCTTTTAAGCCTCCTTTTACGACTCAGTGATAGCTTCAGTGTTTTGGGAAGAGAAGGCTCGAGGGTACTGGGAAGGCTGTTTTGATCAGAAGGCAAAGGCATCTGGATTGAGTGTGACAGGCTGCGAGGCTTTGCTCCAAGGTTTCCTGACTGTGCTTTCAGAGCCAAAAAAGCCCTGATTTCTTGCTCTATACTGTCATCACTGTCCACAAGGCTGCTGTCACTCTCACAACGGGAGGACGAGAGAAGCTGGGGAGAAAAGAAGGAATCTGCAGCAAGCGATTTGTTGTCACTTCCCATTTGGGATGGCATGATGGTTTTGGAAATATCAAGGATAGCTTCTGCACACATGAGTTCTGCAGATGTGTCTGCTCTGCAAGAGGCCTGCAATGTGAGCTCACAAGCAGCAATCTTGTTTTCTGGAAGTGCAAAATGCCTGGCTTTTTTCAGTGGTTTAAACAGCTTGTTAAAGTCATTGCTGGTGCTTTCTAATCCTGTCGACTTGGAATTTGTTTCTTTTCTCTTGTTGCTTATAGGGTTATGTTGTTTATGGATTTCTGGTGAGGCACTTTTTGTGGAGCTAATTGTCAGGCTGGCAGAAATGTCTGCCATACCCTTTGGATCAAATTGTTCCCTCTGCAAAGGGACACAGTCTGCTGCATGACCTGCCTCTTTCCTGATCTTCTCCAGCTGGTAAAGCTGAATGGCCTCTTCAATGCCATCGTCACTGCTCGAGTCAGATGTGTGCATGCTCTTGTCCATAAGTGCTTCCCTTGGCTCCCAGTAATGAGCTCCACTTCCCTCATTCTGCTCCACGAGCCAGGGCTGGCTGGCAGTGGCCATTTCTAGATATGCTTGGTTCACCTGGCTGAAATCACTGGGCTCTGCCTGGATTTTTGACTGCAAACACTTGGACTGCGTGCTGGATTTCTGCAGCTTGGGATGGTGTCTCAGGAGCAGCGTGTTACAACCTTGCTTTAGAGCACCACAGTTCGTTCTGTTTGTTGTTTCTTTGTTGCATTTTAGGACTGATCTCACACGGGAATCTTTTTTATCCTCTTCAGTAACACATTTACTAATTTCTTGCTGCTTCTTCTCATTCAAGAACTGCACTATTTCAGCCTGTATGCTCTGTTCAAAGGAGTCATCACTGCTGATGCTCTGAGGGGAAGCAGGCTGGAGCCTTTTCCCAATTCCCAAGTGCTCAGACAGGTACTCTTCAGAGAGCATCTCGGCTTTAAATTTCACAGGGAGAAGGTTACCAGCCGTTTTTTCCTGTGAGAATTCTCTCTTAAACCTTTTGTCCCTGCTTATCTTCTCAGAACACTCTGCATTCCTTGGCAAGGACTGGTCACTTTTGCTTTTTGCTTTCAAGTACTCTTGGATGGCCTCCTCTATTCCTCTGTCCACAGAATCGTCGCTGTCAGAATCGAGCAGGAGGGTCCCAAACTCCACATTCTCTTCCACTTCAGTGTCATCTGAATCATCAGGGCATCCACACTTGGGATATTGAGGATGCTGATGCAGCAATGTGGTGCTGGATGTGACTCTGGTACTGGTGCCTTTTTCTGCCTTTTGTTTCTTCTGCATAATACAACCACACTCATTGTTCATACCCAGGGCAGTCTCTTGACTCTGCAGGTTGTTTATGATCATCTGAACTTTTGCACTTACTGAGGTTCTCGTGACGTCCCCGTCAGATTCAGGGAAGCAAACGGGGTATCTACAATTCCTTGCTGGTCCAAAGGACTCCCATTTTGTCTGAAGAGCTACCAAAGGAGATGCATTCATAAGGAACATTCTAGCAGAAAACAGCAAAGTCCACGATGGATCAGTTTTTCAGACTGGTCTCTCTTCCATCCTACAACAAGAAAAAAAAGGAAAATATTTGTTATTGTGCATGTGCCTTACAGAAGTTCCATGTGGTAATATTGGTAACATAAATTGAAAATTATTAACAGTCAGGCTTGCAATGCAAGACAATCAGAGGAGTTACTCCACAACAGGTAAATCAGTCACTTACTGCCATCAAGGATAAGACAGAGCACTCATCATTTGTGGTCTGCAATATCTTCTGGCACAACCATAATCCAATTCAGGTAATTATCTCCACTTCCAAAACTCTTCCTGCATTTTCCACTCCCTTTTGCATATGTTCCTAAATAACCATGTATTGCCCAGACCCACAAAGAGTCACTGATGATACTCAGTGCACAAGGGTGTGCAATCCCCTCCTTCACTGAGGTTGTCTGAACATTTTTGCAGAGAACTTTGTGGCAAGAGAGAAAGAATTTTATGGAAATCTTTCACAATTAAGTGGAATTGGTGGGAGTAGAGAACCCACCAATACATTCTGCTCCTTGTTTCAGGAAGCAAGGTTGGCTGTGTCCACATGGTACAGGATGGGGGGATGTGTTGAACTGTGATCTGAGATGGTGGGGGACAAACCAACTCTTACTCAAAGAGCAGAGTAATTGTGTTATCAGGAGGCTGGACTCACAGAAAAGCTCACAATATTCTGTGAAAACAATATCCCAAAACGGCTTTTACTATTTCTGGCTTGACATTAAACACACAGAGCTAAGGGAGTTGGGGCAGCTCAGAGAGAAGGAAAGGGAACTTATTTCTTCCTGACACACAGGAATATATACAGGAATATAACTATACAGGAATAACCCCAAGACATCAATCATCCGGCCTCACTGCGGGATAAAAGCTCTTGGCAAACACAGATCTTTAGGAGTGTGCAAAAGCAGGATGGGGATTATGAACTATTCTTTGTGTTACAGTAGAAATCCCAGACAGAATGAAGCTTTGTTTTGTGGAAGAGTGAAAAAAGCCATCCAGACAACACCAGGTCACACCCCAAGAGTTCACCACCTCCACAAGGTCTCACAAGGGCTGAAGGTTCCACCTGCAGCATCGTTTGGTTGGATCAAAACTGTACCTGGCTGACACAAGGTGGAGAGTAACTCCCAAAAAACTACAGGAGTTGGGTGGTTCTTCAAGCCCAGGCTCCACATGAACACTGAGCCCAACTGCAGAGTGGCACTGGACATCCTTCTCCCTCTGAAACCTCTCCAACCTTGTCTCTGTCAATTATTCTCCAGTTCTAGTTTCAAATTAATCAGTGGCAATAAATATTTTAAAGAATTAGTGATTCTAAACTCTTTAAAACTTCTATTTATTTACTACCAAGAGTAAGACAACCAGGGAAGACGATTCTTTCTTTTCCTCAACGATAATTCATCTCAAAACATCATCCCTGCAGAATCAAAATTTTAAGTATAAAGATCAAGGCTATCTCTCCTCGCTGGCTGGTACCTGGAGCAACACAACATACACTATTTTAACTTCCAACTTTGAGTCATCTGAAGATAGTTTGGATTTATTTCAGCTCCCAGTGGTCCCAACAGAACCATGAACTAAACAGAACCCTGACTTTCAGAACCATGTAACTGAACACAGTTTCTAAGGCAGCCTCCACCACGTTCACTAGGGCAAACATAAATTAAAAACATTTCCCCTTGTAATAAGCAGCTAAGGATCAAAAAGACAAAAATTAGAATACTTCATTATCTTGAAGTAACGCAATTAACACACTTTAGCTCCCGGCTTCATTAAAAAAACCCCTCAACATATTTCCTATTAACCTATTTCCACAGTTTTCAGGGAAGGGGCAGGTGCCTTTGCTATCCCATACCTGCCTTGTGGTTGTCCTGCAAGAATTGCATGGGACTGGGGTGAATTTTGGTGCCACAGCACTGCTTTGGGCCAGGGCACCCACCCATGGGGACAGTGAGGGGACATCCAGGGGCATCTGGAGGCTGCGTGAGGGGGGACACGAGGGGACACTCACCAGGGGTCACTCACAGGGAGCGTGAGGGGAAATGACACACACCTGGGGGACACCCACCGAGGGTGTGAGGGGACATGAGGGGACCCCTGCCAGGGTCAGCACCCACAGAGAGTGTGAGGGGAAATGAGGGGACACGCATCCAGGACGGGGGGGAACCTCTGGAAGTTCTGTGAGGAGAAATGAAGGGACACGCAGTGGGGGACACCCACAGGGGCTTCCTGAGGGAACACGAGAGGTCCCCCACCACGAGAGCCACGACAGAGGGTGAGGGACCAAGAGGGTACCCCACAGAGAGTGCGTGAGGGGACAGGAGGGAACGCACACTCCATCAAGCACCCACGCAGGGTGTGTGAGGGCACACGAGGGTACCCCCACCTCGGGGGCACCCACAGAGGGGCTGTGCCGGGACCCTCGCCCACGGGGGCCGCCCGCAGCCGCCGCCCGCGGGA
>WEIV01016752.1:16364-149110 GCA_013390005.1 Calyptomena viridis
CGCTTCCTTCCCTGCCCCCGGGGAGCGGGAGGCATGCGCCGCAGGGCTCCGCCGGGGAGGCGGGGAAGGACCGGACCGGGCCGGGGCACAAAGGCAGGAGCGGCCGCTGCACCCGAGAGCCGGCGCGGAGGGGAGGGGAGGAGGGCGGGAGGGGAGGAGGGCGGCTGGAGCTCGGTAACGATCCTAACGGAAGGTCCGCCGGGGAGAAGGGGCAGCGCGGAGCCGCGGCCTTCTGCAGCCCCGCGGCGAGGTGCGGGCTCCCTCCGAGCCCCCGTCCCGCGATGCTGAGGGAGCGGCAAAAAATAAGATGCTTCTGAGACGGGAGTCGAGTGCAATGCACGGAGGGAGGAGAATCCATCCCGCTCCCTTCGGAGTGCAGCGGGGGGTGCCAAAGTGGGGGAAACTCAAAATATCGGCGAAAAGCAACAGTGACTGTCCCAGACGCAAAGTTTGGGGGTGCAGAGAGCCGAGGCCTCTTCCAGCAGCTGAAGCGGTCGGTGCTTTGGCTCCTGGAGTTGTCGGAGCTTTCACATAGAGAAACAGCAAACTTTAGTGCTCTAATTCGTCCCTGTTTTGCTGTCGAGCAGACTTTCCCCGAGGATGCGCTGCCAGCCGTGTCCCATTATCCCTGTGCTTCCAGAGCAGAGCTGGGATCCTTCCTTTCGGGACACCCGTTTCAACCTGCTCGTTCCCTAAAATACACACAGTGAGTCATAACTCTCAGCCTATAAATCTGCACAAGCATCTCCATTCCTAGTTTCTGGCAAACAAAACCACGGCGCCTCAACCCAAAGTGCTGCCCGTTCTCACTTTGTCAGTGGGGCTTGAACACCCGTGATGGTACATAGGAAACCAGCATCTTTTGGCTGAGTGTTGCCAAAATCACGGGAGAAACGCTCAGACTGGGAGATGGCAAGTGAATGGCAGTGGGAAACAACAGGTAGGAAGGGTCACAGGGCTGAAAATGGAGTGGCTGAGAGCGTTGTGCTCTTTTTGTGCTCTATGGCAACACATCACAAAATGTGGGGCTGACATGTGGTGAGTGCTGTGGAACAGATTTCCACTGTTTTTACCCCAGAGGTTCTTGGGGAGCACATGTGTTTTCATGCCCTAAGCATTTGTGCCCTTTTCTGGACTGCAACTTCACATTCTAATTCTTTTTCCTCCAGAAATCCCCAACCACCAAACCAGGTCTGACCCTGGGGCTGTGGGACAGGACTATGTTTCAAACCATCAGACACAGTTACAAACCCATATTAATTGATCTCCTGCTCTTACAACAGATAAAACAGAGCTGATAAGACATTTGCCTGTGTGTTCTTGTCCCTGGGATATGTAACATGCTTTTGTATTCTGAACTGGCTCGCTTCAATGAGACTGCTGAAAACAGCAGAGCCAGCATCTGTGTGCAGAAGGAAACAATGAAGTTGCTTTTTCTTTGCTGCAGAATTGCAGCCTGGAGGTGAGGAAACTTTGCTCTGCTCACCATATTCCTCCCAATGCCATGGCAGAGAAAAGAAAGGGCTCTTGTATTCATGTATCCTCTCGGGCCAAGTCAATTTACATGTGAATGCACTTTTAAAATAAAATTAAAGTCAAAGCTGTGGCCAGAAGCCTGATAAATGTTTTTGTGCATATGCAGTTGCTTGGAAGGGGGAGGTTGGATGCTGCTGGAGAGCTCTGCTGTCACCAACTGAGGTGGCTTTCATGGCTCTGCAGGGCAAGTGGCCTCTGTGTGCTACTTGGACTTGAAAGAAGAGCAGAGCCTCTCCCCGAGGTCCCATTAGGGATGATTTGTCTTCCTGATCCATGATCTTTGCAGAAATGAGAGCAGTGGTCCCCATACCTGCATCCCTGCTGGATGGATGACAAAGTCACAAGCACTAATTGGACCCTTTGTTAGGATGGCAGGGAAACACTTATGTTTCCAAAATGAAACATCTTCCCTGACCTCTGGATCTTCTCATCCCATTTGCAGCTTATTGCAGGAGGTAGGAACATTACAGCTCATTACAGGTGGCTCTGAATACCTTAGAGGCTGTGGCTTATACAAAGCTGAAAACAGAGCTCAGGTAATGGCTTTTATTATTTTTTTTCCATCAAGAGAAAAGGCAAGATTAAAACCAAAATAGTAGGAATAAAAGGGCTCACCTCACCGATCTTGTTGTCAGGTAACCTGTGGCTTCATGGCCAATTACAGTTCCTCCATGGAGCAGTGTTAAAATGTTGGACATGTCTGCTGTGCTGCTGTTTCCTTGGGAATATGAGTCACAGCTGTGTGTAGGACATGGGGGAAACTGACAGCCTTGGGTCTGCAGACTCTTTCCTCTGCTGGTGGCAGCTGTGCCTTCCCCAAGCACATCTTTGAGTTTTGGGGCAAAACTGATCCACAACAGTGCAATCCTGCTGTGACCATTGAGTTTTTGGTGGAAGAAGCAGCAGGGAAAGGAGATGGATGGAGTCCAGTCTGAACCATGATTTTCCCTCACCCTCAGAAATAGTCACTGATTTCCCTGACCTTGTTTTTTTCCTGATCCTCAGTATTTGGGGTCTGACTTGGCTCCACCAAGCTTCAGGACACTCAGTGCTGGCCCTGCTCCTACATCCCCCTGCCCCATTCAGCTCCTTCTGTCTGATCTCAGCATTAGATGGAGAACAACTGGATCATGTAGTAACATGGTGAATTTAATAGTTGTTATTTAATAAATGCCAAGGAGAATCATGAGGCCTTGAAGTTATAATACAAAGATCTAATTTAAAAAAAAAAAAAAAAGGAAGAAAGATGCCTGTGAAAGCTGCCAGAAAACAGTACCGGGTGTTGAAACATTTCAATTTATTCTCTGAATGGAGCAGAGATGGTGTGAACTTCCTTGTAGCAGGGCTGGATGCTGCCCAGGGAAGCTGCACCAGGGGCAGGAGGAGGTCTAAGGGCAGTTCTTGAGGGAGCTTGGACCTGGGAAGTTCTTCTGTGTCTGGCCTTGGAGGACATAATTTCACTAAATGGTCTTTGGTTGACAGATTTTTTTAAGGAAAGAAACCCACCAGCTCCATGAAACAAATGAAGTTGTAAGTATAGCTCAGAGGCAGGTTACAGAATAGATTTAGGGGGTTTGAGTCAAATTTGATGAACTTCCCATTTATCACTGACTGCTATACAAAGTGTAGCTGAAGGTCTCTGTGGGGCACAGCTCTTTGCTTTGGATAATTTCCCTTTTCCATAGTAAATCCCAGCACATCTGGCATAAAAACACAACCTGAGAAACACAATTTAGTGCCAAGAGGTTTGATTGCAACCCTGACCTCTCCTTGCCACCATATGGCAGAGGACATTTCAAAGGAAATTTTGAAATGTGTTTTCCTCAGGAACTGTAGTGACAAGACAAGGGGGAATTTCTTCATACTGACAGAAGGAAGATTTAAATGAGATATCAGGAAGAAATTCTTCCCTAAAAGGGTGGTGAAGGCCCGGCACAGGTTGCCCAGAGAAGCTGTGGCTGCTCCATCCCTGGAAGTGTCCAAGGCCAGATTGGATAAACTTGGAGCAACCTGGGATAGTGGAAGGTGTCCCTGCCCATGGCAGGGGATGGAACTGGATGAACTTTAAGGTCTTTTTGAACCCAAACCATCCTATGATTCTAAGTGATAGCACTTCTCTCATATTCTGTACCTGCAACATTTTAATAGTTTTTGTATGACTCATTCCTATCTAGGTTAAATTATAAATTTTTCATGTTTACAACCGTGGACATGGGCCGTGTGGGCTTTTAAGAGTTCTCTTTACACAAGTCTTCCCTTTCCATCCACCTCCGCGGGCTTTGCTCAGAGGCAATGCTGTCTGTATTCCCACAAGGACATTTCCAGCTGCATCCTGTGCTTGTCACAATTCTGCTTGTGCCCATTAGGTGTCACACTCTTATCGGCTCAGTCTCCAGTTTCTGGGATTTCGAGGAGAATAGGAGAATATGAGAAGCCAGAGCTGGTGTGAGATGTCTGGGGCACTGGCTGCTCTCAACCCTGTGGGTCCTACCTAGAAAGGACAGACTGGGTGCTGTGGTGCTCACTGGGCCTTAAAATTGGGACTTTGTGCTGGCTTTGGCCCAGCTTTGACCAGCTGGGATTCCTCCAGAGCCACTGTTCCTCCCAGGGCTGCAGGATGAGCATCCACAGGCAGCAACTCCTGCCCCCAAACTGGTGGGTTTTGCAGCACATTTGTGTTTTAGATCACGTCTAATTGCATTCCTCAGGTCATCAATTGCATTCCTTCCTTCTGTTCTTGGCTCTGCAGGGTCACCAAGACACTGCCAGAGCACTGATGGGCCTCTTTCCACCTTGGGATGAGCAGTTGGAATTGTGTGTTGATGATTATTGCCAAGCCCTGCCATCAACATGAGTGCAAGGTGCAGGGGCAGCTCGGATATTTCCTGCATCTCAGGACTTGGGAACACTGTTGAAAACACAGGGATTCATTCAGGGACAGAAAGTATTTTTTTACTTTTTAATGAACCATGTGCAGAATCTCCCACAGCAACACTTTGATTTCAGCCACGAGCCAGGATATAAACACGGGCCTTAAGTGCCATGAGCCAGGGTGGATGGTGATGAAAAGGGGTCTGTGAGCTTTAAAATGGCCTATTTAAAGGGAAAGATCAAAGATACACCGTGGGATGGGAACACCTGCCCTGCTACACGAAGAAAAGCCAGAATGAAACAGAGATGCTGCACTCACTCTATAGTTCAAAAGGAAACTGTTCTGCTTTGACTTTGTGCTGCAATTGCTGAGAGCTTTAAGGGGGCTTGGGGAGGGAAAGAAAACACGTTGTGCTCCAGCTCCCCTCATTACTGCTCCTCTGACTTGTCTGCTGAGGAATTCCAGCACAACCGTGGACTTGTCCATCTGCAGTTACCAGGTCCTGCTTTTCCTGACCAGCTGCTCGCCCAGGAGCACCCCTGCAACCCCCTGTGAGGCAAAGGTCTGCTGGATTGCTTTTGAAGAGCTACTCCTGAATCTCATCAGAGCCATCCCGAGCACCATCCCAGCCCCCATTAGCTCTAAGCCAGTGTTTTTAAGAGGCATCTTCCCACACAGAAAAGCTTTTCAGATCACCTTCAAGGAGTACTCTATTTTTAGCACCCGTGGACTCTCTTGGCTGCAAACAAGCAAAACCTCTCTGTGGTGAATTCACAACAGGGCACTGGCAGCTGTTCAAAGTCTCCGTCTGAAGCACAGCACAAAGGAAGAGACTTGTCCCCAAGGTCCCTGTGGAGCAGGTTGAATCCATGGTGCCACCATGGGATGCTGCCTGTCCAGTCCCACTAGGATGGGCAGCAAGGATGGCACAGCCCCTCTGTCTCATCCGCTGACACCTTTACAATTGACAAGTGCTCTTTGCACAAACAAGCTTTGATTAAGGATTTGCAAACAACTACTGTTTGGTTCAGTGGCCAAAATGTTTTCTCAAAAGGATTTGCAAACAACTACTGTTTGGTTCAGTGGCCAAAATGTTTTCTCAAACCGAAGATCACCACTGTTTTGAATTTCCACCAGGCTGGGAAAGAAAACCAGCACAGAATGGGTCTCCCTCAGCAGAGCGGCTGTGCAGAGCCAAAGCCTCCTCACTGCCCTGCAGGGTGAAGGGACCTCTCAGGAGCACTTTCAGGCAGTGCTTGGAAAACATCCTAACAGTTATTTGAAGTATTTATTTTTTCCCAGTCCTCATTCTGCTCTCCCAGTGGGCCAAAGGCACCTCCCAGTGCTCCAGCCCATGTAGAGGTCAGGAGCCCTGACCACCCCTGCTTTGTGCAAGATGGAGCAGCACATACTCAACATTCACACCCATGTGCACTCCTGCTTTTTGAGGGGCTTTTAGGGCATGGCACGTGTCCAGTGATGGGAATTTTGGACTAAGTGCAGTGTCAGATTCACCCTCCCATTCTGCAGAGCTGTCAGGTATGAAGGAGTATTGACTGGGCACTGCAAATGCCTCCAGTGTGACAGATCCATAATGGCTTTGGAAGCAGAGCAGGAGATCAAATCCTGCCTTAGTAAGCGTTAACAAAACATGGTATTTAGAGAGGCACATTTTCCTGGATGGGCCTTCTGCTGCTGGCATTGGCAGTCCTTTTAAAGGGTTTCCTCATCCTGATCTTGAACCCCCTGGCAGTGGTCTAAGCCCCTTGGGGAATGACCCAAATCCTCACTGATCCATCCAGCACCCCTAGAGTTGCTCCAAGGCATCAGGAGCTGCCGAGCTGAGACAACAGCGTGGGGCTACAAATCTTCACCCAAAATGTGGCTCACAGAGAAGGTCCAACGATGTACCAGTACCTGGCACTGCCCAACCGGCCTGGGAGAATCAGAGGGAAGCAAAAGCCCATTCCCGTTAGCTGACACGTTTTGCATTTTGCTCGCTGCATCCTACACTGTGCAGGGCGAGGGCTGGGTTTGACCCTTGGCCAGGCTTCCCTGCCTGCTTCCCAGCTTGGCTGAGGCTCGGGAAACCCACGGGCATGGAAGGGAAGGTGTGGAGGCAGCACCTCGGGCTCCCAGCACCGCCTGGGGCGAGCTGTGTGTGCCCTCAGCCGAGCGTGGGATGGGAAAGCCGGAGCAGCTCGTCGCCGTACGTGCCGCAGACCGGGAGGAAGGAACCGGCTGCGAGGAGCGAGTGGGAGGAGGAGGAGGAGAAAACCGGGTGTCAGCAAACGAGGCAGATTGAGAGCTGAGATGTGTTATTGGTTGTATTTGGGATGTGACCAACGTTTCCTTGTGACTTGCACAGTCGGCAGGGGCCTGAGTGGTACAGAAAGAAAATATGAAGTCAGTGGGAATGATGCTCCTACGTCCCCTTCTGCTGCAGGGGAGCTGTAAGGGAGGGTGAAGCCCTCACACCCCGTGCAAATCCAAGCATGGGCTCATCCAGCTGGCTCAGGGCAGGAGGTGGGTGAGCTGGTAGGTTGAAGAGGGCAGCTCCACACTCCTTGGAGCTGGGACATCCGTGGCTGGCAGGTGCCAACCCCATGGAGTGCAACCTCCTTTTCCTTTGGATACCTGTGGATCTGGCCCTGATGGTTCTGTCCCCAGATGTCTCTCAGGGGACAGATCTCCAGCCAAGGGACGAGCTGCTGTCAGCAGAAACCTGCCGCTCGTTTGGAGCACTGGGCAATGCCTTGGCCTCCACACCCTGGGGAAGTGGGGGCTGGGAGCCCGTAGTGGGAAGAGGGGAGGCTTTTCATCATCCACTTGAATCTCCACTGTGGTAATTCATATGAGTGTCACTGGCACATCTGTTCAGAGAGAGACAAGTAATACAGGTCCAGCTGAGCAACGAAATTGCTTTCAGGGCTGTTGATTCCCAGCTCGGGGGTGTGTGGTCAGCTTGACTGCAGACTGGAGATTTTTAATTTATTTTTTCCCCTCTCCTTTGCCCTGTTCCTTGCAGCCAGCAGAGATCAGTCACATGTAAAGCAGGCACAGACAGGATCTTTGAATCTTATTCCGGCTATTCCCATTCTGTGGGATAGATGGGCCATCCGAGCTCATTCATGAGACCCTGAAATCACTCACACAGCACCTCGAGGAAGGATTGGCAGCTCGCTCGTGACCAGGCTGCCCTGCTCATCCTTTCCCTGTGCCTGCCTGGGTCTGGGCTCTGCCTGGGGACCTGTTTCTCCTCTAGATGGTGCAGCTGCCGTTGGGCACCAACGAAGCACCGAGATGCAGCCAGACCCCAGCCCCTGCAGCAGAACGTGGGGTGCAGCCAGCCCCGGAGTCTTCCCACGACCTTTCCCGGTCTGTCCCGATGGCAGGATGGGTGCTGTGGGGCACAGCTCCCAACACATCACCTGCCCGAGGGTGTGCGCCAGGTACCTGTGGAGCATCATCACTCTGCCAGCCACGGACATGGGGCTGTGTGGAACTGAAGGAATGAGAAATCCGTCTTCTATTCCTGGCATCTCTGTCCTTGGCAGAGCAAGTCCCGGCAGTGCCTGGGGGAGATGCTGGCAGAGCGCAGCGGAAGGTGGAGGAGAGGGGACAGATCCTGGGGGTGACCCCGTGCCTGGCGGCAATCGGGCTGTTTCCGTTCACGCCAGGCACAGACCGAGCCTGCCGGAGGAGCTGAAATGCCATCCCAGTCTTTTGTTAGAAACCCCGCTCGCCTGCCATCCCCTGACTCATCTCCAGGCGAGGAGGGATGCTGCTGGCAAACCCGCAGGAGAACGGGCAGCTCGGGGCTGGTACACACTGAAGCTCATCGTCCCACCTGGACTTCACCCCCTCCGCCCACCTGATGGCAGCGGGAAGGACACACATAGAAAGGCTCTTCTGCTCCAGGGCCGCCATTCCCTATGGGATCCATCTCCTCGCTGCAGCAGGGCACTTATGGATTAGGGATTGTGTCAACCAGAGTGAGCTCTGATGGGTTTGCCAGTCCCTAGGAGCCAGCGAGGACACCAGCGAGCTGAACAGGTTGGATCTGAGATCCTACAGACAGGGGAATCCTAGGCAGCTCTCCCTGCAATACTCCCCATTTGTTTAGGCTGAAACCAAATAAATATGAGCTTAATGATTGGAGTGAAACAATAGGAGAGATTCCAGGGTAAAGAAAGATTTCCTCCCATTAAGCTTTGCTGGCAAGCTTTAGAGGCTGTATTTTAAATAAATGTTATGGGTACATTTAAAAACACACCATATGTTCTCCCGTGGATCTTTCTGGGAGCTGCTATAATGTGGCTTTCAACTGGATCTCTCCCTCCTGGTGCCATCAACTTGCCAGGGTGTGTTTTGCCGTGTGCCATCCCTGGTGCCAAAGCTGGGGCAGAGCCCCACGTCCTGACTCCTCCTTGCTCTGGTGAAGAAGCCACACGAGGGACTCCCTGTGCCCCACAACATGGGCAAGTTTCTAGAAATCTCTGCTGTGAGCATGAATTGCAAAATAAACTCTTATTAAAGGTCTGGGTTTTGCTGGAGAGGTGATTAACTTGCTGGGGACCTGCCCTGCATCCCTGCCATGATTCCCACAGCTCCTCCAGCCGCAGCATCACCCTGTTTTTTAGCAAAGCAGCCCCAAAAAAACAAGGGCAGCGGGATTTGGGATGGCTTAGTTCCCCCAGACCGCTGTAGGTGGCACTCCGGCCCCACCGCCCGCCCGGCTGCCAGCGCTGTACTGATGCTGGCAAGGAGTCAGGGGATGAGCTCTGAGTTTACAGCAGATTTTCTCTTCTGACAGATTCATTTGTAAGAGGAGAACTTCTCATTAAGTACATTTTTGACATTTTGTTGAGAGGGGAGAAGTTGAAAGTTGTTTTGTTCAGAGCACGGCTCTGGCTTCACAGGTTTGGGGGCTGGAGTTGAGTTTTAAGGTTTTTTTTTTTTGCTTTGGCACCAACGTCCCTTTTCATAATTATTCAGTTCTGAGCACAATTGCTGCAGGTGGGAGACAGGCACGTTCCAAACAGAACCCAGCTGAAAAGCCAGGAGGACTCTGAGGTGGAGAAGCAGCAGCTCCCTGTTCCAGCAGCGCTCAGATTTCAATGCTAATCGAATAGGGTTTGATTAAAGTGTATTTTCAAGGCGAACTCAAATCTAGTGGCTATTGCTCTGGGCACTGTGAGTGCCTGGGCATGCCAGGCTTTGGCTGAGCTCAGGGTTGGGGATCACAAGGCATGAAGTTGGTCCTGGCTCTGCCAGGGACCTGTGGCTGCATGTTGGGGATCTGGGGACATCCCCGAGGGGACCCAGTTTGCCTTGGGCAAAGCTCTGCTCTCACCAGGTTCTCTTTGCAATATGTCCTAAAGGACAGAACAACAACTAATTTTACTGTCAATCATGCAAATCAGCCTTGATGGAAACTCAGGAGTGAGGTTATTATCACTTTTTTTTTCCCACAGTGGAGAATAGCCCTTTTGGAAAATCCTTCTTCTTCCACAGCCACAAACGTTTCTTCCTCTTGGGTTTCTTTCAAGAGAAGAAAATGCTGAGTGAGGTTGTTGCCATAAGCTCCCAGGACATTTTCATTGATCCAAATCAAAGAGCAAGCATCAAAAAGCACCCTGGTGACGTTGTGGATGTATTTTAATTATGAAAAACGTTGCAAGAAGCTTAAAGAAAGCAAGTGCCTCACGAGAGAAAAAGCGTTTCACTTCTTTTCTCTCAGAAAACACTTTTTCTCATTATCCAAGTGCTGAAAACGTGTGCTCCTCAGGGGCAAGGACTGTGCTGGCCTTTCCCAGCTTGAGCCAAGCACAACATCAACAAAATTGTATTGAAGAGCTCTGAGATTTTTCTCTCCTGCACTAATTGCCATTCCAGCCCGGATTCTTCCCACCCCCTGTTCAAACACAGGTGTAAACTGCCTTGCTGCTGTTGCTTTGCTGTCCTTGTGATGCCCAGCATTTCTGCAAAGAGCTGTGCTCTTGTTTAGGTGTTTTCTTTGAGAAACACTTTTAAATCAGCTTTGAAAAGCATTTGTAAAGCTGGTTTTCCTCGTATCAACAGCTGCGGACGCAGATGCCCTGTTCCTCTTGCTGCTCCCTGTCCTGTCTGCATTTCAAAGCTGGGATAAACACTTGGCTACTGATGGTTCACACCTTCCTGTTCCCTCAGCTGGTCCCTGGGGGTCATTGTCCTCGTTTGGTGACACGGGCTGGCAGTGGTGGCCACGCTGGCCAGAAGCAGTGATGGGCTCAGGGCTGGGATCACCCCCAGATGATCCACCTCTCCCTGGCACTGCCTGGTTGTGGCTCCCCTTTCACAGAGGTTGCTGGCTCTGGGCAGAACGCCTGTCTCAGCAAAGCTCTCAAATCTTCCTCCCTGGTGGATGACATGCTCCTGCCTGAGAAAATCAGATTACGGTGTCTTTTATCCGTGACGGCTCCAAGTGCTGCCACTACTTGTTTTAGGGAAGGAGTCTTGTAGATGGAGACAATCCTATTAATGTTTTTCCCTGGGAGATGATGTTAGGGCTGAGTGCTAAAGACATGCACGAGGAGGTGCCTTAAACCTGGTCACCCTCTCACCCACGAGGCCATCGCTGCTGACATGACGGGCACCTACAGTGGGGGACCAACAGGACCTGCTTGTCCCCTGAAGGAGAAACACAAGGACAAATAAAGTGTGGATTTGTTACACCCCAAGACAGGCTGAGTGGGCCCAGGGAAGGGTTTCAGAGTTTCTCCAGTGAGGGAGGGATGCAGCACATGGCACCGCGGCGCCCGGCAGATGGTACACCCGTCTCAGTGCACTTGATGGGGTGGTGGGAGAAGTTATTATGAAAGACTGCTGTGACATTCACAGCACAGATCTGCCAAATGGTGTCTCGGGGAGAAGGAAGGAGCACATTGTGATGCTGCATAAATTGGTGCAGAGATATATCTGGTGCTGTGTTTCATAGCAGGGTGGAGAGAAGCCTTTGGCCGACTGTGGGACGGGGTGTCCATCCCTGCTCGAGGCTGGCACTGAGCCCTCAGAGAGGCAGTTTGTGTTCCTGTGAATGCCCTTTGTGCTCAGGTTGTTCATCATTTCTAAAAATTGGTCCTTGTGTGACAGTGTCTCAGTGTCCCCCTCAGTGTCCCCTCCAGCTTTCAACCTCATGGACCCTTGCAAATGCTCTGTCCCAGCTGAAGGTCCCATGGAGCCACATGGATTCTCTGTCCCTTGGGCTCATCCTGGGAGAGAAAGGGCTGCCCTTCCCAGTCCAGCATCCCTGAACTGTCCTGCAAGCCTGGGTCAGAAGAGAGCTGTGCTCTTGCTTTCTCTCTGTGTGGAGACAGTGACTCCTGGAGTTACCATTTCTGCTTTTTTGGACAGAAAGCAAAAAATAAAAAATAAAAAATTAGAAAATCTCAGCTCCAGCAGAAGATGGTCCAGCTCAGATTTAGGTGGGATTTGTTCCCCTGTCTTTCCCATCTCTTTGCTTTCAGGGTCAGTTCCCCTCCACAGCTTGCCCACCCTGGGCAAAGGAGCAGACGCCCCACAAGGCTCCTCCTCTTTAATTTTTGCTGCTTGTTACTTATTTCATTAGCTTTCTCTGAATCTTCACAAGGGATTTTAATTTTCCATGGCAACTGCATCTACAAGACCTCCCCACACACGAACCCACTCTGTGGGGTGCTGGAGGGCCACGCTATGCCCAGCTTGGCTCTGAGCGGGACAAATCTCCCATCCCACAAGTAAAAGTGGTCTGGGCACCAGCAAGTTGTGCCGTTGGGGGGAACTTTTCCCACTGGCACCTGCAGAAGCAGGAGGATCCATCCCAGAGCTGCCTCAGTGAGCTCTGAGGTGCAGGGGTGGCTCCCTGTGCCAAAGGAGAGGTGTTCCCAGCAGGATGTGTGCCCTCACCGTGGCATCCCGGCAGCCAGGAAGCATCAACATGGGAGTGGAATCTCACCCCGTTCACACAAACAGCCACAAAAACGAACGCCCACGAGGACGACTTTCGTACCTACAAATTATCTGTGCCGTGGAGCTGCAGTTAAACAAACCTCCCCCAGTGTGATGGGAAATCCGTGCAGCTCCCACCCCGTGGTGCCTCCTGTCCCTGTCCTTGTCCCTGTGCCACCTCCCCTGTACCCTGAGCTCCTTGTTCCTCCTCCAGGATGCTGCTGATGACCCCTCTGAGCAGTGCAAGGGGGGTTGTGCCTGCTTTGGGCCATGACATGGGGCTGGTTTTAATTCCCCAGGAGGTTTTCTGAGGGTGATTGGGAAGGAATCTGTCCTGCAGGTTGTAATTCCCTAGATCTACAGCCATAAAATGAGGTGTGATCCTGCCCTGACACACACACCAGCCTGAGGAGGGAGACAGAATAAAAACAACAACACATGTGGGTCCAGGCCTGATTTCTACTCCATTTGCTCACTCCAGTAAGAAAATCACAATTTCTGACCATTCACCATCTCCCAGCAAACACCTACTGACACCTCCAGAGTGGTGGCACCTGCTGTCCCCAGCCCAGAGTACCCAAATTGTCTCTCTGCTCCAAAACCCCAAAGAAGGAGATTGGGATGGGAGGTCTCAGTGGAGCATGTGGCAGCGAGGGACTGGGGGAGCTCAGGGAACCCTGGAACCCTCCAGAGCAAGACATGAGCCTGATTCTCTTGGGCTGCCCAATGCCAGGGAGGCAGAGCCTCCCCAAACTCCCTCTTGCCTTTTGAGGGATCCTTTTCTCCCTCCTCAAATAGCTGGTGGAGGTGGAGACTCCCAGGACACCCTAAATCAGCTCCGTGAGCTCTCCCGGGGGCATTGCAGGGAAAGGGGGATTTGGGTCCAAACTTGTTGGCTTTTTGCAGGCTTTTAGGAAGAAATAATTAGCCTCTGTTTTTTACCAGAAGCTTCTCCCCCTCCATGCCCTCTTGTGCCAGGATGATGTGTCATCAGGAGAAGCTGCAGGATCGTTTCCATACAATAAAAAAAATTAAATAGCTCCTATTCGTCACTGGGCTTTGTGCTAATAGCCTGTGCTCTTTAAAGCAGGAGCATGGCTGGGAGTGTTCCCACCTCCATCTTGTGGGATAAAGGATCTCTGTGCAATCCTATAATAACCTCTTTCATCTGATGCCCTCAAAGTGCTTTTGGACATAAATTAATTAAGCCTCACAACACCCTATTGAGTTCAAGCTCACCCAAGGGTTTTCATCATGTGTTCAAACAATTTATTGCATCTTTGTGACACCTCGGCAGCTGAGGAGTGGGGCCCATGCAATTATTTCTGCCACATGTTGGCTGCTCCTGCCAGGGCTGGGCTGCCCTTGGGGTTAATCATAGAATTATGGAGCAGTTTGGGTTAGAAGGGACCTTAAAGATCATCTTGTTCCTACTCCCTGCCATGGGCAGGGACACCTTCCACTATCCCAGGTTGCTCCAAGCCCTGTCCAACCTGGCCTTGGACACTTCCAGGGATGGGGCAGCCACAGCTTCTCTGAGCAACCTGTGCCAGGGCCTCTCCACCCTCACAGGGAAGAAGTTCTTCCTAATACCTAATCTAAACCTATTCTATTCCAGAGAGGCTGATGAGGCTCTTGCAGGATTTGGGCTGTGGAAGGATTTGCCATGTGCTGCAAGAGGAGAGGAGGGAGCAGGAGCTGCCAGTGCAGAGACTGTGGTGCTGGGGATGCAGAGTGGCTCATCAGTGGCTTCAGAGTCCTAATTATATCTCTTTAATGAGCACCCACACTGTTACCAGGGGTTCCTCCGGGGCTAAGCAGCAATCCAGGTTCTTTTAATTACTTCTGACTTTAATTTTCATGTCTCTGCTAATCCTTGTAGTTCCCCTTCCTCACTTGATGCTAAGAACTCATTACCAGGAAGTGCTTCCTCCTCCTCTCTGCTCCTTGCACAAGCTTTTTTCCCTCTTTTTCCCGCTGGAACTCACAGAAAGAGACAGAGCAGATAAAAGCTGCCCATCTATGGTGCCTAAAGGCAGGGAGTTAGGTTGGGTGGGTTTAAATTTCTGAAGGAAGCACAGGAAGGTTTTTGGGATGGAGAGCCCGTCTCCCGCTTCCACAGAGGGAGAGCCAAGCCTGGAGGCATCAGGAGCATCAGGGGCAGATAATTCCCTGCAGAAACCCACTGTGCTCAGCCCCACTCCCAGCACAGGGGCTGCTCCTCCTGCACAGACACACCTCACCAGGAGCTTCTTGCACCTCCCCAAGGAGGGAACTGCAGCAGTTTGGGAACCTGATGGTCCCTAAATCCCTAAATCCTGGCTTTGCCACCCAGCACCTCATGATGGGGCATGGTGAGGGCTACCCCAAATGTGCCACTGTGCTTTTGCCCATCCCTGCCTCCTCTGTGCAGGCACAGGCAGCCTGCAGCAGGTCTGGCAGCTGCCAGGGCTTGACTTGAAGAGCACCAGGGTCTCAGAGAGGCTTTAGTTCTGGATTGTTCTGACCAGGGAGGGGGCACTGACGGAGACATGAAAGCCTGGAGACGCTTCAGAAGGATGGAGAAGAGGAGGATTCCTGCTGGGAGAGACAGCCCAGGCTCTTAGTGCTGCCCCAGCCGCCTTTGAAAGCAGCCAGGAAAGGCGTTTGATCTCCAACCAAATCCTCGATGTTTTTAAGGTCGTGGTGAGACCTCTCTTGCCTGGGGCGCCTGTGAAGCCTCTTGCTCGGGAATCCCTCCTCCAGAAGGAGGCTTTAAACTCCCCTCTTGTGGGCTGACCTTCAAAGGGGGGTCCTGGCGAGAATTTGGAGGGGGAAAAGTCTTTGGGGGCATTTTTGCTGCCGGTAACAGGGTGGGAGCACAGAGGTGGTGGCTGCCACCAGCTCCAGCACAGCCAGGAGGGGCTGTGGGGGGCTCTGTGTGCCCCCCACCCAGGGTCCCAGGTGTTTGTGGAGGTCTCTGCAGGGCAGTGAGAGGGACTGGCCATGTCCTCACAGGGTGGTGACAATGCCAGTGACTCTGATCCCAAGAAAAAAGGGCAATCCAGCCTCCAAGGCAGAGCCTGCTGTGGGTGATCAGGGGAAACCGAGGCACAAAGATGCCCTGAGCCTCACAAAGCACTTAAATGCTTAAGCACATGCTTAAGTTAAGCTGGAGCCTGGGGTTCCACTCCTGAGCTGGTCTCCCCCATCCTCCGATGTTTTCCACATTTTTTTTCCCCTTGACTGAAGCAAAAGGGTTTTCAAAAGTGGGACTCGGGCCTTGAAGTGACACATAATTGAAGGTGGTAATTAAAGGCACAGCTGAGTGCTGAGTGAAAAAAGGAAAAATAAAGGAAAAGTGCCAGTTGCAATTTTACAATTTAATTAGGTTCGTTTTCTCTCATAGTGGGGAGGTGGCAGGCAAACCCCGGAGGCACACGGGACTTTCTGATGTTGCTGGGATCCAGCTTTCCCAAGGATAACTGTGCAACTCCGCCACACATTAAAAGGCAGAGATTAGCAAAAGGCTTTTTCAATATATTTTTTTCCCCTCCTGAGAATGGGAGAGCTTGTTGAAGCAGAAACTTTCAATAATTAAAAAAGCGAAGAGGAAAACATAGTAAGTGTTGATATGGAAAGTATATGAAAATAGATCTCTGCTGACTTCCCTGCTCTGAGATATCGTTGACTGACTATATATTAAGTTTCTCTAATAAGAAAGATCCAGTTGGTGGCTTTGGCAGCACTGGGAGGTGGAGGGCGGTGATTTTAGGGCAGGGTGTGCAGGGATTGTGTGTCCCCAGAACCACCAGGGCAGTGGGTTGAAGCTGGAGGGTCAATACCAGCATTTCAGCAGGACTTTTGGGTGGCAGCTTTTTTGTGGGGCACAGCCCAGCCTGGGGTGAGCGGGACCCTTGGCAGAGCAGCTCCAACTGCTGTGCCTTGGCATTGGAGTATTCTCACTTGTATAAATTATATATATCATCCCCCTGGATGAGGGAGTGTGCACATAAATATGTAGATTCAGGCTCCAGCCCTCATGACTTATTCACCAGCAGCATCATATTGTTTCTAACTTTGGAGCAGTTCCTGGAAACTGTTCGTTCTTCAAATTAAAAAAAGATATATGGGCGCTGCTGGAGCAGCCTCGTGTTCTCCTGGAAGTGCTGGGTTTGCTGGGGATGGACTGAGCAGCAGCAGTTGTTGCCTCCCACAAGCTTGGATTCATCCAAGGGGCTCACACCCACCCCAGGAAGGGAAGGGAGAACTGTCTGGATGTGGAGTGGGACTTACCAGGGTCCTGCCCTGGATGTGTTGCCCTGTTCTAAATCTCCAGCTTGCAATGAAATGCGTGGAAATATTTCACTTTTGCTGCAGCCTCAGTATTCCTCCACATGAAGCACCTTTGGGGTGGGTCTGAGGTGACCCAGGAGCTTTTTCCATGTCTCCCAACCTGCCCCGTGCTTGGGGTGCCATGGGATCCCAGTGACGCTTTAAATTGAAAGAGCAGGTTTAGAATGGATATCAGGAAGAAATTCTTCCCTGTGTGGTGGAGGCCCTGGCACAGGTTGCCCAGAGAAGCTGTGGCTGCCCCATCCCTGGAAGTGTCCAAGGCCAGGTTGGAGCAACCTGGGATAGTGGAAGGTGTCACTGCCCATGGCAGGGGGTTGAAAGACTGTCTTTGATGTCCCTTCCAACCAAAACCATTCTGTGATTCTATGATTCCATGCTCACCACAGCCACTTGCCACTAACCTCAGCTCCCATTTTACTACATTTCCCTGAGACTGGGACATGAAGGGGCAGTGGCAACAATATGCAGCCCACAAAGAGGTGGTTTCACCTGAGATGGATGGTGAACATCCTTTTCACTGCTCTGCTGTGCGGGACCATTGCCCAGGAAAAAGAGCATCCCCGAGAAGGATTAACAGCAGCAGTCGTTGTGCATCCCAAAATATCCTGCTTAATAGACTCCATCGAGTAAGTATTGTCCTAAATGTTTCAGAGCAAGGAGCGTGGAGGCAGTAACAATGTGGACATGCCATTTGCAGAGGAATTATGGCTCGCCGAGATTTATCGGAGAGCTCAAATTGCTGTTAATAAAACACAGTTTTGCTGGTGCAAGGGAAATTGGTTTTCACAGAGGCTGGAGGGATCCAAGTAGAATATTCCAGGTATCATCTCCAGCACAGCAGGAAAATGAGCTTCCTGCTTTGGCAAGGCCAGCAAGGAAAAGGTTGGGAGGAGACCCAGAATAAAGGGCTTCCCCTCCTGGATTGCAGCTGGCTCCCAACAGTCACTTAATTCTTTCAACGCTTCACTTTGCCAGCCCTTAAACCTGCATTATATGCTTTTATATTTTAAATTTCTTTCCATTCCTAAAAGCTCCCTGAGAAGATCTCCTGTCCACAGCCCCTTCCAAGTCTGCCTGGTTTCCTCCCAAATTTCTTTCCCTGTGGGCAAGGTGGGCTAATCCTTGTAGCTCCGTGTGCTGCTTTCACGAGCTGGGAGAGACAAGCCCATTGTTTTAAAGCACAGATAAACACACCATCCTGTAATTCCTCCACTTCAACTGTTATTTTTCTCACTGAACCCATGTGCCTTGTGTATTCAGGGGAGCGGGTGCTATAGAAAATGCCGCAATTTAATTTGGGAATCATTCCACTCGGAGAAACCGCAGAGGAGGAGAGTGGAGATCTCTGGCATCAATAAATCATGACACGTTGGGAATTTCACAGCTCTGCATAGCACATTGTATGGTGCAGGATGGATGTGGGCATCCCTCATCCCTGGCCCATCTGCAGCGGGACCCTCGCACAGAGACACGTGAAGTGGGGGATTAATATTTATTTAGTTCGTTTGCTTTAGAGGCAAACATTTGCTGATGTGTTCTTGGCAAATCTGGGAGATTCATTACTGGGTACCAGAGCACTGGAGTGCTGTAATCCACTCCACACCTCGGCAAGTCCCTGCTCTCATCTCTGCTAATCCAATACTTGGAGGACAGCCCGCATCCAGAGCATCACACAGGAGCCGGATGGAGCTTTGGGAATGCCCGTGGGGAAGCACCAGGAGGTGCTGGGCTCTGTTTACAGCCCCAACCCTTCAGTGGGACCTTCTGCTGCCTTCAGCTCCGTGGTGGCCCCGGGAAGCCCAAGGCACCGAGCCCTTGTGGGCTTTTCTGCTCCTCTGCCAAGTGTGATCATTCCCTGGGGAGGGTCAGGGTGGGATCAGCCCTGGGAACAGGGGGCTGGGGACCCCCAGGACCTGCTGCCATCTCCCCTCCAGAGGGTGTCGGAGGAGCCGAGCAGGCAGCACCGACAGCAGTGCCCGGGAGATTGCAGGAAAATTTTAAAGCAGAGAAAAAGCCACATTTCCCCTCCCCTCCTCGTGGAGATTAAAACGGAGATTGAGCCGCTCCGGAGAGCTGAGCCGCCCTCGCCACCGCCACCGGAATAGCAATGACTGCGAGAGATAATTAGTTGAGCTTCTCCAATCCTGACAATTAATTGAACCCCTCCAACCCCGATAATTAACTTGAGCCCCGCCAACCTCGATAATTAACTGAGTTCCTTCAACCCCAATAACCAGCCGAGCCCCTCCAACCCTGATCAATAACTGAGCCCCTCCAACTGTGACATTTAGCTGAGCCCCTCCAGTCCTTCCCCAGCAGCTCCTGATCCAAGGGGGATGTTGGGGGGCACAGAGAGTCCCAGGGAGCCGCTGACCTGTTCCCCTGTCTCTGCCCACCCCCAGGACCCCCTGCACCAGCCAGGGCCAACCTCCTTCCTGACCATCCCCAAAACCATCACAGCCCAGGAGCAGCAGCCTTATTCCGTGCTCCAGCTCCTCTCGGTTGGAGGAGACTTAGCAAAGTCCTAAGAGGATCGCAGGGAATTTTTCTCCATGATTATTCATGTCTAACAAGAACTGGCAGCTTTTTTATTTTGTGCTCTCCCAGGCTTTTCCAGAGGCTTTTCCCCCCTTGCCCTGCAAGGGCTTTCAGCAGGTTTCTTAAGTTTTATTGCTTTGATCCCATAATGTGCTGTTATGCAACGAGACAAGCTCTTCCCGTCACTTCCCGGGCTTCAGCCAGGCCTTTTGCTGTAATAGGCACAGCACTGGCTTGAAATATTAACGAGTTTTACCTTAATTACCTTTCGAGCTTCTCAGAGCTCTCTTCATTTCCCTTGTCATTCGCTTTTTCATATCAGCCAGGAGCAGAGCCAGATGCTGGGTAAGGGTGGGGTTTATCCTGCTCCACTCCTCATCCTGAACACTGGATGCTGCCCCAGTGAAAGAGGGTCCCTGGGGGTGTGGGCAGCTCTCTGGGCACCCTGGTGGCAAAGCAATGGGGGGATTTTTTATCTCATGGTTAAACATTTCCCCTGGAAACTTGATTGTAAAACAGAAGGGAGCACCCTACATTTTTTTCCTGTGTTTCAGATAAATTAACCACTTACCAAATGTGGAGCACGGGGTGCCCCAACCTGTGCTACCCACAACTGGCCTCTCCATCCTTCCTGACACCTTTTCCCTCTCCCCACAGCCACTGTGGCATTGGGAGAGGCAGCAGCTTCCTGTGGTGCTTTCCCAGCTGTCCCCACACTGTCACTGCTGCTGGTGACACTTAAATTCCTGCAAACATTTATTAGATAAGTGCATTGGGGCAGCAGCAGAGCTATGGAGTATCTGAGGCACTGCTGAAGCTAATTGCCTGATTCATCCAAATTTCTCATCAAGAGGAGTCCTGGCCCTGCTGGGATCAGTGCCGTGGCTGAGGGGAAAGAGGGGGAAGGACATGGGAGTGAGGATGGATTTTTATTACACTCCTCAGCCCTGCAAACCCAGCTGCTTTTGAAGCCATAAGCCAGGCAGGGGAACTGGATCATTCCTTATTTATTAACGTGCTTTTTGGTTTAGTAGCACACACACGACGTGTTTCCTGCCCTGGAATTCAGCGTGGAGTATCAGAAAGTAGGGCGAGTGAGACACTAATAGCTCTGAACAAGGAGGCTGATTCATGGCTCTTTGCTGCAAAACCTCCATTTAGTTTCCCAAAGACTAATTTTACATTTGCTGTCGTGTTCCATCAGACCCACGGAGGTGGGCTGGGTGCTGGGGATGGTGGCATGTGGGTGCCTTGTGGGACAAAGTGACCAGTGGGATGTGGGATCCAGTGGGATGTGGGATCCAGTGGGATGTGGGATCCAGTGGGATGCTCAGCACAGTGCTGCACAAGCGACATTTCCCCACGGTTGATGTGTTTTATCAGAGCTTTTCTACCATGTGTTATCAGAGTGGATAAAACTCTGGTGAGGGGGCAGCAGGGCTGGCAGGAGGGACATCTGGGAGAGGACAGCATTTCCAGATGCAGTGCCAGGGAAATCACCAGCCCAGGAGCTTTGCTGTCCATGGCACTGAGTGCCAGTTGCTGGGTATGTCCTGGCTGGTGACTTTGGTGGCAATGACAAACCAGCCTTGGCTGAGTCTCCAGGGTTTTTCACCCCCCAAATCTGCTCCTGCAGCTCCTGGCCCAGATGTGGCTGCACCACATTGAGCAAAGCCAACTTTCCCTTCCCCTCCCCTCCTGCAGGAGAAGGGCTGTGACGGTGTTATTAACGCCACAGAGAGCTGTGAACCCAAACCAGCCACTTTTTAAATGGTTTATTTTTTTTCCCCCAAACAACTTGATCATCTCTTCTGCTCAGATCTGCGGCTGCTCTAATGAGCTGTCTCACACGGCTGAGCAGGCAGGAGAGAAATGGGGGAAGCAGGAAAGTGGTGTGTAATCCCACAGGGAGCATCGGCTCTGGCAGCTCCCATTCCCATCACCCAAACCTCCACTTGGCACAGCAGGAGCCCCTCCAAGCCCCCAGGCCTTTCCCTTTGGACCTTTCTGACTTTCATAGATATTTTTCTAAGTAGCAAAGGGATGGTTGAAATTCCTTGCGTCCCATCAGCACAATGGGCTGCCACGTCTGTACAAAATAAGTGATAAATGCTGCTTTGAGGAGTCAGTTTCTAATGAACTCTTTGCTTTTTCTGCTGCCATATTTTCCTGACACTTAATTTTTGGAATGGGGTGAAGGTGGCCTCGGGTTATCTTTGAAACTAAGGGGCTGCCTGGGATGCCATGTACCCATCAGACCCTCTGTGATGCTTTGTACATCAAAGGTGGGGAAGGGGACAGGAATGGGGACAAGGATGCAGAGGACTGCTGCTCCATGGATTGCTGCTCCTCAGCCCTGAGCAGGATTCTGCCACATGAGGCTCCTGGTGCTGTGTTTTGGTATCCCAACACCCTTTTGCAGGGTTCTCCCCTGGAATGTTTCTCCATCCTTCCCACCTCCTCCCTGGCAGCCCCTGGCACTGGACTGGCAGCTGCCACCCTCTCCTGCTTCTCCTGAAAAATTGTATGGATCAATACGTTCACCAATAGATTTTCCTTGGCTCTGCTCCTTGCACAACTTCCTCAGTGGAAGCTTGTGTAGGGGCAATGTAAACCAGCTCAGAAAAAAGCTGGAGGAGAGCACAGAGCAGGAAAAAACCCAATTCTCCCCCAAATCTCAGCATGTATCACTGTCTGTAATGCACAGCAATGCAATCAGACAACTGGGACACAGGCATGAATTAAACATTCCCCCATAGCTCCCGAGGAACAATTCCTTGAAGCCCAGATCCATGGGTTTTAAACCAGGAGGGGGCTGTTGGCATCACTTGATCCCACCTCAGTCAGTCATGTGGGACTGGGGAGGAAAGGACACAGTGTGTGCCAGGGGCTGGATCCCATGGCACGGCTGTCACCATTCCTCTGTCACTGCCAGGGAGGGGACACGTGGTGTCAGTGTCCCATCAATATGTGAGGGTGGCACAGGGGGAACCCTGTGTGCCCATGAAACAGGGTGAGAGGCAAAACAGGACCATCCCCTGGGGCAATAAGTGGTGGGGAGAGGGGCAAGACCCCTCCCTTTGCAGCTGGAGCATCATCTGTGAGGGTGCTCTAGTGGCCCCCAGCTCTGCTCTTCCAACCAAGTGGGTACCAACAGTCCCTGTAGATTTTTCCTGGATCTCTCCTGGTTTGGAGCATCTTTTCCACCAGCAAGTTTTGCTTTGAATGGATGGGCAGCCTCTGAGAGCACATTGCCTGTGTGGTTCATTAATTACTCACGTTATAGGGCTATTATAGCCAAGAAATTGCATTATTAAAAAGAAATCTTTGCAGGCGCTTCAAATGCGTCAACCTATTCAATAGCTGACACCGGGTCATAATTAAAAGTAAAAAGTATAGGCCAGAAGGGGACAAAAATGGCAGATTTCCTGAATATGGCTAATGGAAACATTATTAACATTAGGAAATTGCATGGGAGAAATCTCTGGCTCCTGGCCCAGTTTAAATATGCATCAGGCTCCTGACGTGTGCCTATGGTGATTAACAGCATTAACAGAAAAAAAAATTAAATTAAATTCTTTGAGCTGCCTTTAATGGCCTTGTCTGGCTCCTTTGTTCCCTTTATTACAGCAGGCAGCAGGCAGGCAGGGTCAGTCCTGGGATGCTCCTGGCTTTGGGATGCTCCTGCCTCTGGAATGTGCGTGGTATCACGAGCACCCCCCAAGTTTTCCAGCCAAATTGAGGAGAATCCAGAGCCCAGGGCTGGGCATGGAGGAAAACAAGAGCTGCCCGAGGTGGAGAGGATGAGGATGGGGGAAAATCCTCAATTCCCTGCCAGCAGGGCTCTGCTGCCCATTTGCATCCCTGAGGATTTGATCCTCCAGACCTCTGCCCAGGTCCCTTTTGTGCCCCAAAACAGCCTTTGGGTGATGGTTTCACTCCATTTTTTTGCAGCTCAGGGCTCACAGTCTTGTCACAGCTTTACTTTGAGGTTTTTTTGGCATTTTTACATTTGTTCTGTGTGGATGTCGCTGTGAATCAATCTGGCATCAGGCCCATTCGATGCCTAATATTTCTCAATAATTCATTATCAGTGGTTTAATCCTCATGGGAGCTCCCTCTGTATTAAAGCCTGTTGTTCAGTCAGGTCATGTCCCAGACTGGAAGCACTTCCAGCCCTTTGATTTGTTTGCATTTTATGTTTTTGTTGGGAGAGCAGTAAAAGATATGAATTTTTCCCCCTCTTGAAATTAATTTATCGTCTTGGTTGTTTCCTTTATTCTCTCCAATTGAACCATAACTTTCTGGTGGCTCTCATCTCCCTCTCCAGCGGCCCCATTCCGTATGGATGCTGTGGGATGCAGTGGGATGTAAGTGGAGAGCAGGAATCTGCTGCGTGCACGTGATGCCAGGGCATCCTCCTCCCTCCTGCTCCCCCTTATCCCTGGAATATTCCAGGGGAGAACAGCAGTTTGCTGAACCTCCTGGTCTAGTTGAGCTGGTCGACATCCCTCACTTCAACCAACCCCAAATTTGGGTTCAAAAAGTTAAAAAAGCTCCAAGAAGCTCAAAAGGTGACTTGAGCAAGCAAGGATTTGAAGTGGCTTGTAACTGCAGAAAAAGGCAAAACCTCACTCTAAAAAGGGCCTTTTTTCAACTCCAGGAAAAAGTCTCTTTACCCAAGGGCTGAAACAAGGGGCACTACCAGGGAAATCCTGGTTAATTCCAGACATGAACTGGGATGGCTGTGAGCTGCTGCCTGTCACCAGCTCATGGATGAACCTCAGGCACAGACAGGGATGGTGGCACTGGCAGGGGACACGGTGCCACCCCGGCTTTGTCACATGCTCTGTCACACTGCTGACGGGCTGAGCTGCTGGAGAGACCGAGGGGAGGGAGGGATTCAAAAACACCCAGAAAACTCGGAAAAAACCCTCTGGAGCGAGTTAAAACTGCACCTCTTTGCACCCCGGAGAGGAGTGTAGGGAACCAGCAGCTTTAGGCAGAAATAGGGACAGGGAGCTGGAGATTTCCATGTGAAATATTGAGATCCTGAAATCGTTGGAGTGGAAGGCAGAGCTGATGTGGTTCCTGAATAAATCATTGGAGATAACACATGTGCTCACCCGCAGTGACGTCTTTGAGGGGAGAGCGTGGGACTTGGAAAGAGGAAAAATAAAGTGGAATAAAGCAAAATTTGGGGCACTTTCCCCCCTAAGGGCTTTGTTAGGGAAATAATTAGTTCATCTCAACCTCCTATAACATGTCAGCCTAAATCTGCTCCCTTGTTTGTCTCTCATCAGCCCGTCCACTGTGCCCTCCTCCTGCACTGCCAAATTGGAGCATGGCCTGGCAAAAAACAGAACTCAGTTAAAATTTCATGGTCTCTGCATAACCAGTGGCCTGTTAGGAGAAACACTGAAGTCTGAAGGGACTGAGGTGCCTCCCCTGAGCTGGAGAAATGCTGGAAGAAACAACACACAGAGAACACCACACATTCAAAGCTTTATTGAAGAGATGCTCTAAAACCTCATTGGGGCCTTTCGGTGCTTATAAAAAAGATGGAGAGAGACTTTTTACATGGGCAGGTAGTGACAGGACAAGTGAGGAAGCAGATATATGTACTGAAGGATGTTGCTGAGTTTGAGGAGTGCAGGTGATGCTAATCCCAGTGAAATGGAGATTTGCCCTTGTTAGGAATCAAATGTTTCCCAAGTGGTTAATTCTTGTCTAATTAAGAGCTTCAGAGATCCACAGAGGACTGGTTTCAGCTGGTTCTCAGCCCTCGCTGGAAATGATGTTTTCCAATATCTCTAGCATCATCCTCAGAAAATGTCTCTGGAGTTAAATCCTCGAGACAGACTTGAGTTTTTAAAAAATGCATCATGAGTGCATCAGCAGCACCAGCACATGAGCAGGAAAGTAGGACATGCACAGTGAGTTCCACACCCTTCCTCCCCCCAGTGCTGGGCATGGGATGCTTGGGATGTCCTGGATCCTCTGAACTACCCCGTGCCATCAATGCCTCACCTCAAATCCAACCCTGGGGGCACTCCAGTGATTATTTCTCCTGCAAAAGGCTTGGGAGGCATTGCAGTGAGTTTGTTATCTTCTAATTTGAAAAACAGGAGGAACAGAAAGCCCTGTTGCTGGCCCAGCAAATGAACCACCAGAGCCATCTCTGGAGAGCGCTGGGGCTGGTCCAGGCTGTGGGTTTGAGCAGGATCATGCAGCAGGTATATAAAATCACCCCAGTTAAATGTGTTATTAAATTAACAGCCTTCTGGTATCTAAAGGTGCTACAGAAGAGCTGGAGAGTGACTCTCACAAGGACAAAGAGTAATAGAACGAGGGGAAATGGCTTCACACTGACTGAGGGTTACGTGAGAAATTCTTCCCTGGGAGGGTGGTGAGGCCCTGGAGCAGAGAAGCTGTGGCTGCCCCATCCCTGGAAGTGTTCCAGGCCAGGTTGGACAGGGCTTGGAGCAACCTGGGATAGTGGAAAGTTTGCTCATGGCAAAGAATGGGAACTGGATGAGTTTTAAGGCCCCTTCCAACCCAAACCACTCTAAGATTCTAAGATTACTGGGAAGGTTTTATGTGCTTTTGAAGATAAGTGATAGGAGTTTGCATGCTAAATGGAAAAGAAAGGTCTGCTGCAGAAGTGAGCTGTGCTTGGATGTAGCATCCTCACAATTGATAGGTATCCACAAAAAAAAAAAAGGTAAAGCCTTGTCTTGACCTGCCTCATTTTTTTCTCTATGCTCTAATTAATCCCCTGTGATTTGACAGGGCTGTGATGTCCACACTGTCCCTGTCACTGCCTCAGGATACCGGCCACAACTCCTGGGGCATCAGAGGACTTGTCTCTGGCATTCCCTGCACACTTCTCTGTCTGATTGCTGGGATTAAGTGGCCCTGGATGGTTGTGACAGGAAGCAATTATATGCAAATAAGAAGCTGCGCAAATGTGAGTAAACATTAGGGGTTGTTTTTTTCCTGTTGAACCTCTGTGATTTAAAAGCCATTAAGGGCGCAGCCAGTGCACTGATGTCAGCAGTTTCCCCGTGCTGCTCGTGGCTCTTCCTTGCTGCTGTGCAGCCTCAGTAGCTCTCACATCCTTCCCTTCCCACAGCTCTGTGGGAATCTGCTGCCTCTTCCATCCTGTGGAACTTCCAGAGGTCTGGGATGAGATGAGGTGGCCGTGCAGGGCATCCTCGGGCAGGCTCATCCCTTGCATCCTCTGCCAGCTCTTCCCGTGCATCCTCATGCTGGAGCACCCAGAGCTTGGCTCCCACAACACCAGCATGTCTTTTCCATCATTCCCTGCCCCCTGAGTTCCACTTCTGTGGAGAGCACGGGGCTTGCTGAGCGCTTTCAAAAATTAAATGAAGCCTCTGCTGCTCAGAATCTCTGCTAATAAAGTGGCAATAACAGCAGCAGCTGCTGTGAGTGGCAGGATGGAGGTGTGGGGGCTGTGGGACCAGCAGCCTGTGTTTGTCCCGTGTTCCCTGTGGATGCTCCAGAACCGGAGGCTGGGAGGACTGGATGTGCCTGTGCCATGTGGTTGTGGGTCCCTGAGGGGGGTTCCCAGGGGTTTCACTGCTCTGGTCAAGTGCTGAGAGCTTTGGGAAGGGTCAGCCAAGAGCCTGATCATTCTTGTTGCTGAGTGAGTGGTGGGATGGGATCTGGACAACTTCTCTCCATGGGGGAAGGAAGCAGCAAAGCTCTCTGTGAAAGGGCTGTAGGTGCAATCCCAAAAGTTCCAGCTGGGAATAGGAGTTTTGGGGTGCAGTTCTGGTGGCCTGGGGGAGAGGGAAAACTGCAGCTCAGAAGCAGGGAATGGGACCTCACCTCCCTAGGGCTGCTCACCCCTGCACCCTCTGACACTGTGAGGGAGTGAGTCCCCACGTCCCCAAGAGCCAGTCCTTGGCCTTGGGGTATTGCACAGACATTTCCCCTCGGTGTTATTAGGGATAATTATAATTAGGGCTCTCTCACAGCCTCCTCGGAGCAGTGATGCAAGATTGAGCCTCACATCTTGCCCTGAGCTGTTGGCCAAACATTTGTCTCTGGTACCTGGGGACGTGTGTTAGTAAAGCTGCAATTTAGACCAAAGAAATCACAGAGAAAACAAATACTGAGCCCCCATCCAGCCATTTGTAACACGTCACGCTCGTGACAGTGCTGCCAAATAGCAAAAAAAAAAACCTCCAGCCTTGAAATTTTTCTAGTGAGAAGATAAATGAAGGAGATTCATGTCTCTGTTGGTGCTACATTGTTTTGCTCAGCTGGCTGCAGAGCAAATAAGATGCGGTGGCGCATTGATTTGTAGCCCGAGAGCTGTCCTCCCAAATGGATGGGCTGGGAAAAACTTCATTTGTGACTTAAATTGGAGACAGCAGCAAGTGTGGGGAGGGGACACTGTGCCCAGGCCCTGGGGGTCTCACTGTGCCTCCTCCCTGAGGGGGTGTGACACAAAGGGTGCAAAATAGGGCTGTGCCTCTGGCTTTCACTCGTTTTTGGGATGCTTTTCCCTATGGTTCCACGGGTCTTTCCTGTTCCTCTGCAGTGCTTGCCCCCCTGGTGCTTGGGCAGGATGCCCAGAGCAAGGAAAGCCCAAATAGCCATTTCCAGGGGGTCTGGGGAGAGAGAAGGGGAACAGCTCTTTTTTCAGGCTGTGCCTCACCAGCCTCGGGCTCACCCTGCAGGGGTGATGCCAACAGGGGAGTGACACCACGAGGAGCTCAGTGGGCACAGGTTCAGGGGCATAAAATAAATATAAACGCATAAAATCATCAAATTAATGTGCAGGAAAAAAAGGCATCACTGGCAGCTCCCCCAGGTCATCCCAAAGAGGGTCTGAGTGCCCAACGAGGCTCCCCTGATACCACCTCCCTGCCATGGAAGCACCCAGGATGAGGGCAGAGGGAGGATGAGGAAGCACAAGGAGGCTCATCACTCCTGTGGCTGCTTCCCTTTCCTCCCCATCAGTTCTGATGCATTTGATGCAACTGTTGCTTAAGAAAAATCCCCCGCTGCTGTCCCTAGACAGGAGGCAATTTCAAAGTCCCAGTGATTCCAAAGAAAAGTGATGCTGGCTGTGCCCTAATGGAAAGACAGCCAGTTTTATAGCAGAATGCAAATGAAAAGGTATAAATAAACAATCGCTCACAAATAAGTGCTCGCCTTTAATGAATATTTCATATACAAAAGGAGTCATTGACATTTTGCTGGATTGCTTCAATTAGCTCTTGAGCCTCGTGTTCATGCAAATAATAAGCTTGCTTTTCATAATGCTTTGTTAATCTGCTTCATAGTGTGAATTTATACAGTAATGTATCACACAGACCTCCTGCTGCAGCCTTTATTGGATATAAATGACTTAGTAATTGCTATTGATCATTAAAGAAGTGTGGTGCTATTTTGGAATTACAATGTGGGGGATCTTTGCAAGGCTGAAGGAACTGGCTGGTTTATATTCAGGGGAGTGACTAATGGGTCCTTGGGAGGAAAAGCCAAAGTGTGCCAAGATTGAGTCTGGGGAAAAACACTGCTGGAGTCATTGCTGCCTTCCCATCATGAAATGCTCCTGGCTATATATTCAGAATATATCTCAACATATTCCATTTCACACATCGATCTCTATTCCAACTCAAACTTTGCTAAGATTAGCCAGGAAAATATTAAGGCTGGCTGGGTAAAGGCAGCAGGAGGTTGGATTTAGGGTGAATACATGGTGAAACTTGGCATGATGGCCATGGGGGCCCTGGGCTGGTCCCTGTGCGTGGTGACTTCATCAGGGTGGGCATTGACTGCCCAGAAAAGCCATCACAGCCCTTCTCAAGGCACCCAAAAACCCCCAAGGGGCTGCAGGTCTTTAATGTGGGCTCTCTGCTCAGTGCAGTATGTGAGTAATTAAAGCAGGTGTTTTATGACCACCCTGTTTGCAATATTGGGTGTATTGATCACAGCTCCAAATCCTGGAGTCAGGGCAGTGGGGAGGCCTCTGCTTTCCCAACAGGGATATTCAGGCTGCAGCTCCTTTCCATCACTTCCTGGGTGGTTTCCAACTTCCAACATTAAAACTTCATTGCTTTGGAATGGAAAAAAGCTGGCGTTGCACTTCAGATTTATACTTTTCATTTAGAAAACCCCTTCTTTTTTGCGTTGTTTTAGTTTTTCTTCCCAACTATTTTCCCTCTGATCCTATTTCCTTCTCCTGGAAGCACCATCCATGCTCAGCTACGTTTAATGCTGGCTCCTGGATTGCTCAGAGCACAGTGAAGCTGTGAAATCTCTGCTTCCCCAGTGCCCTGGGAGGAAACCCCTCAGTGGGGTGGGGGGTTTCAGCCACCTTTGACTTTCAAATCCATCTGGAAAATGGTTGGGGGCATTAACTCCTCTCTGCCTCAAAGGATGTGCTGGGACTCAGTTAATTAACATCTTGAAAGGGCTGTGAGATCCCTGTTTTTATTAAAAGCCTATATGCACATTTTTCCCCTTCCAATTTACCACATTTCCCCCCCTGGAATGTGCTTTGATTTTTAAGCAATTTATAAGTCCTCAGGCTTTGCCTGGAAGGTAATTTATACTAGTTTGTGTTTTTCTGTGTATATACATGTGCTGCAGTGCTTTGGGAAGAAACACAAAAAGCAATTGACTGTGCTGAGGGTGGTATTGATGGAGTAGAAGTGAAAGAGTTATTTCCAGGAGCTGAGGGCTCACTCTGACCTGCTCAGGCAGATCCTGTGATGCCAAACTGCAAATCACACCAGCCCTGCAGGGATCCAGCAGGATCGAGGGATGTTTCTGGGCTGAACCCTGGGAAGGGCACTCTGTGCTCCATGTGGGCTCTGGTTGCCTTCCCAGCACGAGTTACAGAATCACAGAATCATTTACATTGGGAAAGACCTCCAAGACCATCAAGTCCAACCTTTGGCTCATCACCACCGTGTCAAATAGACCAGAGCTCTGAGTGCCATGTCCAGTCATTTTTTGAACACCTGCAGGGATGGGAACCCCACCACCTCCCTGGGCAGCCCCTTCCAATGCCTGACCACGCTTTCCAGGAAGAAATTCTTCCTGAGAAATGCCACAAACCATCTGAGATGCCACTTGGGAGGAGGATCACCCAGCAGTAAGGATCCTTTTGCAGTCCTAATGGCTCAGGGCAGGCGTCCAGCCATGCCCAGTGTCCTCCCTTTTCATTTGGAGATATTTTTGCTCCTTTTGGAATGAGCCCCCTGGCAAGTCCCACTAGCCCAGCTCCTCCCCAGCAGCCTGGCTCTGAGTAGAGGCTGTTTTCATCCCCATCAGCACAGCTCTGCTCCTGCCTCAGCACTGGGAAAACCAGTGATGCTGAAATGTTCCCTGAGTCACCCCAGCGCCCCGTGGGCAGCTCTCATGTGAACTTTTGCACCACCAAAGTAATTTGTCTCAGGGATTTTTATATATGCAAATCCCTGGTGATATTTCATGCCATCCACATCTCCCCAGGCAGGTTCTAATAAAGGCTGGGAGGAGAAGGGGTCAGTGCTCCGGGAGCTCAGGAGCTGCCTGGGATTTAATGGCACCACGTCAATTTATGTCCACTGGGAATGTGACCCCCCAGCCCCTGTGACTGGAGCTGTCTGCCTTTCTAAAACTGCTCCTCAGAGCAATTTTTCTCTTTTTATTTGTGATTTGGCTTTGGGAATGCTGCAGGATCCCTGCCTGCTGCAATTCCTGCCCCTTGTGTATAACACTTATTTCCTTGCCATCCCACCTGGTTGTTGTCTCTCCTATTGATGTGATGCAAATCTCCAGGCACATTTAAGTGGGAGAAAGTGAGGGAAATTGAGGGAATTTGGGCTTAGGGGCTCCAGCAGCATCTGAACCCCAGCACCACGATGGAGCAAACCCTCCAATTCTGACCAGTACACGGCAGGATGCAAAAGTACTGGAGGGGAGCGTTGATTGGAAGCTGTTAAATACCATCTTTTTCGGGGACAAAATTAGTTATTTGGGTTTGGTTTTTTTCCCTCCAGAAAAATATTTAGAGAGATGCTAAGATTCCTGAAACATGGCTGGAGAAGGGTTGCCCAGCAGAAATAATTGCAAGATGATAGAGTTGACTGTGATGGAATATCCACTTGGTTTTATCCCTATCAGCATGAGACTCACAGGAGCAGAGGTGACAATAGGATGGGGCAGGAGGGCTGGGGAGCTCAGAAATCATGATTTTTAGCCAAAACTGGATGAAACTTTGGCTCATTCCCACAAGAGCTGGGTTTCCTGTGGTCATGACAGGAGAATTGTCACTGCAAGGTCACAACCACCCTGTGCCTCCAGCCTTGCACCTGCCCCATCCCTGGAACACACAGGCACCCACAGCCACCCAGAACATGCCCTTTGATTTAATGTCTATTGTTCTGAACTCTCACTCAGCTACAGAATGCTGGATGTATTCCCAGCCTGCTCCCAGCTGAGCACTCCTTCCATGTGAAATTACTGGGAAAGGGTATCATTCCTGCTGCAGATTCAATGCCCCCACCTCTTCTGGATCCTGGGTACATAGGAATGATTTGCCTCAACTCCTTGGGTTTTCAGGGGCATTTATATGCTGGAAGGAGATTCAACTCCCAGCCCATCCCTCCAGAGAGCTGCTGCTCACATCAGCATCCCGTGGAGCTCAGGATGCTGTCAGGAAGCACCACCAAGTGCAGCACTACGAGGTTTTCCAACAACTAATGGGCTGGATTTTTCCTACTGCACTTTGGGAAACGCTTGTGTTTGATTCAGGCTCTGTGAACAGGGTGAGAAGAGAAAAACCTGATCTTATTCAAAGCCCTTTTAGCTATGCAGGCACAGAAGGGCAAATCCCACCTCAAATACAGCAGCCAGTGGGTGCTGGGCCAGGACTGGGGGCGGCTGTGAGCCCAGGGAGAGCATCACTGCCTCTCAGCCTCTGATGGATTTTCCACTTCAGCTTTCCCTTCTGTTACTTTTATAATTTATTTACAACCCTCAGAGACGTTTGCAGCATTTCTTTTTCTTCTTTTTTTTTTTAAATGGCTTTTCAAATAGGAAAAAAAGAGCAGCAGAGAATTCCTCGGCCTCGTGCTCACAGGGGAACATGTTTGGTGTTTTGAAGAGCAGGGCTTCATACTTGGAGTGGATTTCCATCAGTGGAAAGCTTGACTTTGCTCATCTCCACACTAGAGCTCTCCCTCCTTGTTGGCATATTGAGGGCAGAGGTTATTTCTTCTCCCTGCTTTGGTGATACTCCTTTGTTCAGGTTGAACCAGCTCACTCAGACCTGAAGCATCCCTTTGAATCTCCAGCAGGATTGTGCAAACTGAGGTTTTGCACCCAAAGTTGCCCTTTGCCCCCTTAGGGAACCCACTGCCCCTTCCCACACCCAGTTTTACTCCAGATATTGGCATTTCTCATTCATCACCATGTCCTCCAGCAGCTCACACAGGGCTGTGCACCCAAGCCCACAGGATGAGATGCTCCAGGGCATCATCCTGATCTTAATTCTGTTCCTTCTTTGCTTTATCTCTGCACCAGATCCCGCCCCACTCCCACAATGGGAAAAGCAAGGACAGAAAGAAGGATCCCTCCACCTTCCATAACACTGATTGTGAAAACACAATTTTCACCTCCCAACAACAGGGAGAGGGTGAGTGGGGAATGCCAGGGCTGATCTGCATTTGAGAGAGGGAGAATCAGCAGAAGGAAGAGGAGAGGAGGGGGAGATAAAAGGGACAGAGGCCTGAATTTGCATGTTGTTTTTCCTTATGGCAATAATAATTTGAAAGCTGATTAACTGCCAAGAGGAAAAAAAAGAGACCCCTTGGCATCGCCCCAAACTCCTCATTTACTCTTTTAGGGCAAGGAATACGTATGAAAACTGAATAAAACATCTAGTAAGGCTGTTTGGGATTCCTTGCAAGATGTCTCCATCAAAGCACTGGGGTCAGCCTTGCTCTCCCTGCTTCTAGTCCAACATCCGTGGCATAAACACTTCCCTTCTCAGGAGGATGCCCAGTGTCAGGGCAGCACACATTCCCCTCTGGGAATTCCCCTGGGACATTTTGGGGTGTGAGTGAGCCCTTCTCTGGTTGCCTCCTGCCCTGGGTGATGGTGGGTTTGGCAGGGAGGTTGGACCAGATGATCTTCAGAGATCACTTCCAACCCTAACAAGACTCTGATTCTAATATTTTAAATCCTATTAAATATCCTAAAGAAGGATATTAGGGTGGAAAAGCTTTTGTGTTCATTTAGAGGAGAAATTAAGGGAATGGGGAGAATCCCCAGGGAGGAAAGGATGTTTGTGGGAATGGATGTCTACGACAGCAAGAGCATGGGGAGGAGGCAGAAGCAGGAGAAAGGTTTAATTACATTGCAAAACCAGGAGCCCTGAGCTTTGCTCATTAGGCACTTAGAAAATTTGCAGGCCATTAGATGGAGCTTTCAAACACCACTTTTATCCTGCAATTCCAAACCTCTTTTGCTCTGCATCACCTTCTGGTTGCAAAGACAGGACTCATTTCATGTCCAGTGTAGGAATGAGGACCAGCACAGCGTGTCCAACCTGTGCCCACCACATCCCTGTGTCCAAGCCCAGCCAGGCACAGGGATGTGTCTGCATCTCTCTGTGCTTCTCACATTCATCTACCCGGAGAAAAACCTCTCTCCCATACTTCTCTGTGTTAGATTAGCCGGGGGTGTTCATTAGTGAGGTTAAATTAAGCAGGGACCAGCTGGATCCATTGCCTCGCCAGCTGTGACAGCAGCCAAAACTGAGCATCCCAGCACATTCCACAGGGATCCCGTGGGTCAGCCGTGCCCCTGGGTGCGGGATAAGACCCACAGGGCTTCCCCTTTCCTGGTGGGAGCAGCCCTGTGGGAAGAACGTGTCCCCACACCGCGGGCTGTGCCCTGGAGGTCGGTGAGCCCTCGGGGAAGCAGGAGCACACGACCGGCAAATCGGCCGGTTATTGGAGAGGCTTTGGGAAAATCCAGCTCGTTTTTTGGAAGCATCAGCATTTTTTGATGCATCAGCATCAGCGAGGCTGATGGCGGGAAACAGGGATGGGGAGGTGGGTGCCGAGGGCGGTGGATGGGGAGCGGTGACACCTGAGGCTCCGTGACGGTGTCAGGAGCACACGGAGCACAGACCTGCAGCCCCCCAGGGGAATTCCTGGCGCTGCCCGTGGTCTCTCCTAGTTTGTCCCTTTCCAATACAAAGATCCAAGCACGGAAAGCATGGAAAAAGAGTTGCCCCTGTTTTGTCCCGTTTCCCATGCGCTGAGAAATCCGGGAAGAAATGACTGAGTGACTGTAACCCAGGGAATATCCCTGAGCGGGACTGGAGCTGCTTCTCCTGCATCCCATGGATCCCTGATCCGGCTGCTTCTGGCTGATCTCAGGGATCACCTGCTGGGGAATCATGAAATCACAGAATCACAGAACGGTTCGGATTGAATGGGACCTTAAAGATCATCTCATTTCAATTCTGCAGCCACAGGCAGGGACAAATTCCACTAGAAAGCTGCTTTTTCCATGACTCGTTTTTTCCCTGGCATTGAAGACTGTGCAGAGCTCTCTGCAAAGCCCCAACACTGTCAGCAAAGCACTTTGCTTTGTGCTTTGCATTAAATTGAGGAGTTGCTGCAGTGGTTACAGTGATGGAAACATCCACCAGAAAAAATAACCTGGCCATAAAAACTCCCAATTTTTTAATTATTTCACTGTTTGTGAAGGATTCCCACAAATATCACAACTCTGCTACATCCACCTCATTCTGAAATGAGGTTGGGGAGGGAGAAAAATCACTGCACTTAACAGGTGTAAATATTTTACAGTTTTTAATTAAATATGAGAACTGTGCTGGGGCAGGGAGCAGGAGCATCCTGGAATATGAATTATCAAGAATCCTTCTTCCCACATGTTCACTGTTTCTATCCCAGCCCCCAAGTGTTTCAGACAAATAAAATGAAAATAAATCTGGACTTAAAAAAACCCCAAAACAATCTGAAACACAAAGCCCCCCCAGCTCCTGAAGAGCCCTCCCAACCCAACACTGCTTTGATGGGGACACCTTCCATCCTGATTACTTTTAAATTAATAAATTCAATGCTAATTGTAATGAAGGCTGTTTGGGGTGGGGGTCAGGGCAGTGGGGGCATTGCTAGTCCTGGCATCACAGATGGAAAACTGGCAACTCAGCAGCTGGAGACATCCGTGGCAGTTTGCAACCTCCAGGAATTTTTTCCTGCTGTGATATGAAAAATGAATGAATTTTCAGGGAAAAGGGGAGCTGAGCAGGTAGAGGGACTCAGCAGGATTTACACATGACCCTCTCAAATCTGCTGGTGGTTTTGGGGCAGCTGGTTCAGTTTCCCACTGGATCAGCCTTGTCCTGCAGTGCTGGGTGCCTGGGTGCCATCCTGGATCCCAGACAAATGGAGCTGCTGCTTGGCTCTCTCTGCCAGCCTGGCTGTGGCACAGGCACTCGAAAAAGAGACACTGCTGAAGGTGTTTCTATTCTGGTCCTTTTGGGAAGAGGTTTTGAGTGGGCACTGAGGATGAGTGGGCAGCAGAGGACGCCTGGAGAAGGCAGTGCAAGCTCTGCACATCGATTAAGTGGTGCTTCCCCAGAGAAGATTAAGTGGATACAATTGGCCAGGATTGACCTCGATGGATCTCTCTTGATTTATACCAGCTGGGGAGCTGATCCAGAGTCTGCTGGAGTGGCTCTTATGCAATGCTTTGTCCTCAGGAACCTGGGGCATGGCTTCCATGGCCGGCATTCCCGTGTGGAGCAGAGCAGCAGACAGCCCTGCTGAGCCCCTGCCAGGCACACACTGCAAATCCAGACCACGATAAGGCAAAAACTCAGCCTAGAAATCATTTATACTCCTTGCTTTCCACCCTGAGGACAGAGGGGTAACATGTGCTCTGCACTAAGCACACCCAAAGCTCTTGATCTGTCCTGCTTTTCCAGGCTGGACACATCTCAGGGCCAGTGGTTCCTCATTATTTTGGAAGCCAATCTCCTGCTGATTAACTTCTATATGACAGTGATGTCCCATGTAGACCATGACACCCTTCGCCCCTCAGAGAAAACGAGGTCCAAAACGAGTTCCCTGTCCCTGAAAACACAGCTCAACATTTTCTGCCTCCCCTTGCTCTGACCTTGACCTGGGCAGTGCTGGTGGTGAACCTGACCTCAGCCAAGCCCCCAGCCCAGCACAGAGGGTATTGATGTTCCAGCAGCAGCTTCATGCTGAACTTGGGGGATTGTGGTGGGGCAAAGACGGGCACAACTGGACCCATGGATACTGCAGGAATATCTTAATTCTCAAGAAAACGTGTCACCTCCAGCAAGGAGCTGGTGTCTGGAGCAAAGCGAGGCAGCAGCAGGGAGTAGATGAGCCTGTGCCATCCTGTGATGTTTATAATTAGACTGTGTGGCAGCCTAATATATAATATGGGCCTCTTTGCTAATAGACTTCTCTAATAAGAGTGCCCTTAGGTGACCTCGGTGAACAGTCGTCTCCTTCAAACTGGTTTTATAATTGTGATTGATCTCCAAGGTGCTGAAGCTTTGCTTGTTTTGTTCCACATCTCCACTCGGTTTCAGGGACCTTCTTCCCTCTGACCCAGCTTCAGAGCTAATATTTCCTTTGAACAACTCACAGAAACCAAGTACCAATTAGTGACACATCTCTTACTTACAGGAGAGACCCCTGAACCTGCAGGGAATGGAATTCCACAGATGGGTCCAGGGCACAACACGGTGGTTTAGTTTGGCAAACAACCAGTTGCAACGTCCTGCAGCACAAACCAGCCCTGCATGGGTGGTACCCGTGAAGGCTTTGGGCACTGCTTTGACCTGGTCCTTCCTGGGCAGCAGAGGTCAGTGGATGCCCTCCCAAAATAAGATGATTATGGGCCAAAGCTTGTTATAAAATTGTAGAATCATGGAATGGTTTGGGTTGGAACAAGCCCATCTCGTTTCGAACCCCCTGCCATGGGCAGGGACACCTTCCACTAGACCAGGTCACTCCAAGTCCCATTCAACCTTGAACACTTCCAGGGATGGGGCAGCCACAGCTTCTCTGGGCAACCTGTGCCAGGGCCTCACCAAGAATTTCCTCCTAATATCCAATCTAAACCTGCCCTGTGTCAGTTTATAGTCATTACCCCTATATCATTCCTACTCATTTTTCCTACATTGTTCCTCTTCCGTAATTTATGAGCTCCTAGCCCATCTTACAACCTGGTTGCCCACCTCCAAAATGCTAAAAACAGCTCAGACCCCTTTGGCTCCACCACTGAATAAGTTACAGAGATGAATTAAGCATCATTCCAAAAGCTTCTTCCCCTCCTGCATTGGCCAAGCACTTTAGGGAGAAGCTGAGATGTGTTCAGGGTGAACATTCCTGCCCTCTGGATGCTCTGGAGCCAGGGATGAACTCTGCTCCCATTTCTCTGCTCACACATCTGATTCTGGAGCTGCAGCGTGGCTGCTGGAGCTGGAATGGGAGGAGGAAAGTGAATTCCCTCAAGGTGGATTTTAAAAGAACTGTGAACAAATAAACAAACAGACATTTCAAATGGTGAAAAAGAGGGTCACAGCTAAACGAGCTGTGAAGCAGCACATTCCCTTTGTGCACATGTGCTGGAGTGTTGATGTGCAGCATAATTTCACATGCCAAACATTATATTCACCCTCGGTTTTGTTGTGAGTGTGAATTTTCTGAACAGTGATCAGCAGGGAGCTCATGGGGAGCTTTTGGAGGAGCTCCTGGTGCAGGGATTGAACTGGGGGCTTGTTCCCCCACCAGTGGGGCCATCCAGGGCAGCAACTGCTTATGGTGGAACTCTCCCTGCTCCCAAAACAGTGATCCAGGAGAAGAATGCTGGATTTTCTTAAAAAAAAATAGAGGAGGTTGATATTTTCCAAAGGCACTTGCTCTGCTGTGCATCACTGGGAGAAGCTGCAGCTCTCCTTAGCTGAGGATGCTGACCTTGTGCAGACCTTCAGGGACCTTTTATTCTTCCCAAACTAATCCACATTTGCCACTGGTGATCTCTCTTTCTCTGATTTCATGATAAAACAGTAAATTCGAGGAGGCATTTTTGGTCAGCAGTGACCTGGCTGTGCCACAGCAGCACCTGCCTCATTCCCTGCCCCTGTAATTGCATGTTGAAAAGGGCTGGGAATTTTGCTGGGATTTTTAATTGGATGCTGAAGCCAACCTTGGGGGAATATTTTTATTTTTGGAGTATTGGCTATTTGGTCAATACTCTTCTCATCCTGAGAAAGTCAGTGCAGGAGTGCAGTAGGACTTGTGGATGGTAGTGATTTTCCATTAGCCTTTGAGTTGGAATTGGCTCCAGAGCTGGGTGGGAATTCTTTATGGACTGTGTTTCTTGGTGAATCTGCATCCTGGAGCAATAAGTTAAGCTCTTCAGGAAAGATCAGTCCTGATAAGTTGTCTCACTCAATACTTCACTTCCATGGGAAAGGGAAGGAGGATGGATGGAGGAGGGAGGAGAGAAAGGAAGGAAGGCAAAGGCATTTTGGAAAACAACCTGGAGTTCTCAAAACTTTCCTGTGGATCTGCTTTGTGAATCAAAGAGGTTGTTTTTGGTTGAATCAACCTCCTTTCAGGATTTTGGTAAATCTATGGCCTGCAGAAATTGTTGTCTTGAAAGACCCTGTGCTACCTCAGTGGAAGATACTGGGGAATCTCATGGCCTTGCATGAGAAAGAAAAATACTCCCCTTGGATGCTGCAGCCATCATGGAGCATTAACACCAGCTCACTGCCTGCACAGCACATCCCCAGTTAAAAAATGGGTTTCTTTCCCCTGAAAATCTGTGCTTGCTGCTGCAAAATAATTCCAGATGAAGCATATACACACCAAGCACATTGTTATTAGCCCAAATGATTTGGCTTGCCTTCTTGCTTTCTATTTTTTTATTCATGCTGTCGGCAAGCAAAACCAACCAGCTCCATTATGTATAATTTATTCTGGATTAGATCAAAGGAACAGTTTACAGGGTCGGTTTGAGCATTATTATGATTTTTATTTTTTTTTAGCTTTTTCCATTTTTTATAAATATATATTTATTCTCCCTCCCCTTCTCCACACTCCCCATTGCCTTCGCTCATAAGCAAATTATAAATTATTCACCAGCCCATACAAGACAAGTGCTTCTCAGGACTGGAAATCAAATCAGTCCCAGTAGCAGCATGGGGTGGAAGCCTGAAGTTTTCAGGGAGCTGAGGCAGATGTGGATGTGTGTGGGGATGCAGGGATGAACCAGCCAAACTGGTCTGGTGGGAAGGCACTCCTGGGATCTGTGAGTCCCCATGGGGGGCTCCGGGCTGGAGTCTCCCTGCCCTCACCCTGCAGTGCTGGGACCAACATGTCCCTTTTAAACTGGCAAAGGACTTTTTGGGAGCAGGGTCTCTGGGTGGCAGCATGGACAGGTCACAGAGGTGCAGCTCCCACCAGTGTGAGGTCTGTCAGCTCCCCACTAATGCCACCTTTGTGGGGGCAGGGGACATGATCCCACACAGACTTTTGGTAAAAGCAAGGACTTCAAAGTTGTCCCTGTCTCTGGCTGCCAGCAGCATCCACTGCACCTCTGGATATGTTCTTCTGGGGGCTTTGAAAAGGCATTGAGCTCTGCACCTCCCATATTCCATCAAAAATGGGGTGATACACATCTCCCAGTTTGCTGTTGGAGAAGGGATGCTGGAATCCACCCCATGCCCAGGCTCTGCCTTGCTGAGCATCACCCAAGCAGGTTGGCAGCACCACTGGGAAGCAGTTTGCTCTCCACAGCCAACCTGCCCTCGTGAACATGAACCCCATCACCTCTGGGGTCTCAAAAACCTAAAATATTTGTTCCTGTAGCTGGTGCAGGGCATTCAATGCACTGCAAAGTCATTTTTAACACCCAGCAGAAGGGTGTGCTCTGGGAACGGGGTTTCTGAGCAGGCGACAGCTTGCTGGTGCTGTAAAAAGCTGATGCTAATTTAGCAGGAAGCTGATCTAGGGAGGCATCTGCTCATCTAAACTCTCATCATCTCCCCAGCGCTGCAATAAAACGCTTCAGAATTGCTCACCCAGACAAGGCTTCCTGCATGGGGGTGATGATGAGACCTGGGCCCCCGGGGGATGTTTGGGAGCCACTGCTCCATCACTGGATCCCGTCGCAGGAGCACGGAGAGGTCTCTGCAGCTCCTCACCTGCTCCTCCAGCAGGAAGGATCAGGCCCTTTCCCTGCCCCTGGAATGTGTGCTCACATGTGTGGATCCATCCCCATCACACAGACATCCCTGGAGCAGCACAGCTCCCCTGCCATGGCTCTAATCAGAGATTTACAGGCAGCCAGAGCCCTTATTTAAAGGCTGATCCACAGCGAAGCCAGGAAAGACTCTCTCGGATGTGAAATAGGACCGGATTAGTTACAATCAGTAAAGTGAACTGATGCGTTTCTCCTACATTAGGTCAAGCCACAGAGCTGCCAGCTCGGGGCTCTGAGTGTTTCCCGTTGCAGGAGGGTTGGGATGGGACATTTACTCACCTTGGGGACAGCAGGATTGTGGTGGCACTGCTGGGTCTGGTCCAAGTGCGTGGGGTCCTTGAAAAGGTGGTCCAGAGAACTGTACCAGAAGCAGGTAGGGACAATTCCCACCTCTGTACAGGCCAGGCAGCCCCAAAACACACTCATTTTCAGGATCAAAAATTGGTCAGGACACATCTGCCATTGATCCGTGTGCCGGGACAGAGGCAGCAAATAACTGTCTCTTTGAAAATCCATTATCACCTTCACCCTCTTTTTAGCTGGAAGCTCTCGGAGCTGACAGGGGCTGTGCTTGGAGTGTGGATGGTAAATATAACACCATATGGCCGAGGTATCATCAGGCTCCTAATGAAATGCCATTTTTATGCATTAATAACTGGTGGGTACACGTGTGTGCATGTGATTATTGCTTATTGAACATCCTGCCTTCCAGGACACCCCTCCTGCGTCCAGGACGTGTGGCTTGTGCCAGATAATTTCTCTAAAAACCTTTAAGGGTGTTTTAAAGGGCGAACCAAGTGCCTGAGCCCGGGGAAGACCTGCAGGAGGTGATTTTTGCAGAGCCCCTGTGCATGCCCACAGCGGGATGCTCCTGGCAAAGCGCTGCGGGGCTCGGTGGCACCGGAGGCAGCGCCTTGGCAGAGCCAGCCCCGGGCACGCAGAGGGAACTGTTTACTTTCCTTTAATCTCTGCTCCTCTGTGCTTTCCCATCTTCAAACACAGGCTGTTCTGCCAAGGCGTCTGCTGGTTGTTTGGGCAGATCCTCTCTCGGGAAGAGGCGGGTTGGGAGCGCACACAGAGAGCGGGGGGGTGTTGGGGCACAGGAGAACCCGGGCCAGCCTTGCTGGAGGGTCACAGAACTCACCTCTCCAGACTTGCCATTGCTCCCTCTGCTCCCCTCTTCTGCAACACCATTTTTAATCGCAAAAACTGCTTTTTTTGTCACCAAAATGCTTGAGCAGCCTTTCGTGGTGGCAGAGGGAGGAAGGCTTTTCTCAGGGAGACAGGACACATCCATCACAGCCTAGGCTTATGCTGGCTTTTCCAGGAGTCCAGTGTCCACCTGAGGCATTCCCACACACCCTCCATCTGCCTTCGCCCTCAGAAAATCCCATTGACTGAAACATCCTAAAAAAACCCCATTGAAAGGTGAAAATCGTCTCATTGACAGGTGCTGTGCAAATGAGCCTGAGATTCATTACCACAGCAGGGGATGGCTTTAGGGAGACGCCGGCACATTTCTGAAGCGCTGGGTTTAATGTGATTGGATTTGCAACGACTTTTTGATCATTTGCTCTATAACTCTTTGCGGGCTTGGGGGCCATCTCCGTTCCTCCTTTGCTGTAAATGGAATTTCACCCATTTTATCGCACTGATGAAGCGTGGCAGTGGGCAGGGGAGCACGACATGCACGTGGAGCTCAGTTTCCTGGGGGTTTGTAGAGCGGCTCTCCTCTTTCTGCCTGTTTTCCACTTTATTGGATGATCCACTCTGCCAACATCCCTTTTTTAACCTAACCTGGCAGCCAGCTTGGAGGCAGCCATGCCTATTCCACCTTCCAGCCCCAGGGCAATGCTAACAACCCGTTGCTGGCCGTAACTCAAGTGACTCAAAAAGCCCTCCAGAAAGGTTATTGCCCTGCTCTAAGACAGGGAAATATAACAGAAGGCTGTCAGAGCCATTTCCACCACGGAGAAAGGGATGTGCAGCAGCAAACAGCTTTGGGCTGACTGCCTGGGGCTGCAGGGAGCACACCTGGGCACAAGACCTCCTGCCTCCAAGAAATCCTGAAAACTCAGAGCCAGCAGTCAGGTTAGTTTTCCTGAAACGCCTTAATTTTAATTGCACTTGGCTGTAGCTCCCTGCTGAGCCCGTGGACCACCAGCCCATCTCTAGAGGGAGCAGGCAGGACCCACTCGTGGTGTGGAGCACAGAGCTGCTGTATTTTATTAGCATCATTCCCAGAGAACTCTCCTGGTGGCATTTGGTGCCGGAGCCTTGTGCTGCCCAGCAGTAATTAATGGAGCCCTTTCCTACCCCTGAGCTCCACATTAGTGGACTATCAATTATTGAAGCCGAGTTGTACATTTCGGAGCTGGTGAATAACCAAAGGGACTGCTGAGAGTCCAGAAGTGGCTGTCATCTTCTCATTAGGTATTTATTAAATGTAATTTAGCTCCTGTGCCTGCGTGTTAATGGAATCACAGCAATGCCTCTGGAATGGAGCAGTGCTCGAGCACGTGGGCAGGATCACCCACCCTGGGAAGCTGTGGGGACAAGCACTGGTCTCCATCCTACATCCTTCAGTGCACTGGGATAACTGGAGCCTGCCCAGCACTGCCCGTGGTGCTCTCAGTTCCTTCTGAAGGCTGGGAGTGGGCAGGTGGCACAGCCTGGCAAGGAGGCACCCAGAGAGATTCCCAAACTTCTCAGCTGTGCTCCATGTGTGGGACATCCCAAAACTGCTCCCATCATCAGGGCTCCCTCAGACCCCCTCAGAAATTCAGCCTTTCATCCCAACCCCCTGAGAAAATAACTGACCCAGCAATAATCACTATTATTCCTGCTGCTCTCACTTCCCATCTCCACATCTCCCCTTGTCAGAGCGTTATTCCTTGTTACACCCTTCTGAATAATTCTGAATAATTCCTCTCTCTTTTGATCACTGCAGATCCTTGGAGAGGGTTGTAACGAGACCAACCACCGAGGGCAAATTTTGCATAAACTCTCCCAGCTCTGGGTGAGTGTGAGCTGAGCTGCAGCTGGGCTGGGAGCTCAGAGCTGCTGAGCCTCCAAGGCTTAGGGAACTCTTGAAAGGATGCTCTTCCAATGCATCTTAGGCCAGGCTCTGAGCAACCTGGCCTAGTGGAAGGTGTCCCTGTCCATGGCAGGCAGTTGGAATGAGATGAGTTTTAAGGTCACTTCCAACCCAAACCATCCTGGGATTCAGTGGTTCTGTGCTGCTGGAACCAGGCTGTGAGCAGGGGCTCAGGTCCCATCACAATCTCCTGTCTCCAAACCCACAGGGATGAAATGTGCTTTGGGAAACCTGCAATCCCTCCATCCTCCCACCATAAAGTCCTGAAGTTAAGTGAATTTTGGAGCTGAGAGGAAGGCTTTACTGATCCAGACAACTGCCAGTACCCAGGGCTTTGAGGGGACTCCCAGGAGAGGTTTCCTGCACTTGCTGCTTTCTGCTCCATGGAAAGATGTGCAGTGACACAGAGAAAAGTTGGAAGGAACACAGGGCAGAGCCATCATCCCACTGGAATGCTGGAGCCCTGGGAGCTCACCTTGCACTTGGAGCACAGAAATCTTTTAGCTGCACTGTGCTCTCTCTGTGCATCTTCCTTCCACTCAGCCTTTACATGTGGTTACTGAGCTGATTTAATCACTCCAGCACAGTGCCTGTGTCTGCAGGAACCTGTTCAGGCTTGAGCAGGGTAGGGAATGAAAACAAAAAGAAATGGATCTTTTCTCAGTAAATGTTTTTTAGTGGGAGATTTTGGGGTTTCTAATAAAAAAAAAACCCCAAAACCAAAACTCAAACCAGTGGTTTTCTTTCTTTCTTCAAGGAAAAGCTGCTTTTCTGATTCTTCCCACTGCGGAAATCAATTGCCAAATGCGATGTTTGCAGCTGGGGCTTTGAGCAAAACCCAACAAATTCCTTTAAAACAAACAAGCAAACAAGCAGTGCTGTTTTGGTTTTGTTTTGGGGTTTTTTTGTGTATGTGTGTGTATAGAAACACCTCTCAGGGTGGAAGAGGTTTGGGAGAGGCTTTACTCCTCCTGTTGCCTTTCTCTCACGTGCTGCCCACAGGGGTTTGATCACAGCTGGGAGCCTGTAAGCTGCCTGTAATCCAGTGATATTCATAAATGACTGTGCATGTTCAGTGCCTCTGTCCAATCCCTTTTTATCCTGGGTCTCAGGCATTAACAGTGGAGCTATAAATCATCTCTGGCTCCATCCCCAGTGGGCTGGTTCCTGCCTGGGCCATGGGGGCAGCTGGTGGTACCCAATGGGGTGATGCTGGGTGAGTGAGCTGGGCAGTTATCCCAGTTATCCCAGTTATCCCACCCCTTGCAGCCAGTGCCACGGGGCTTTTAACTCCCCCTGTACCCAGGCCAGGAACAAGCAGATGGGACCTGTCCACACAGCTCTTTTGAAACCTTTGCAAGGCCAAACTCCTCGTGGGCAGGAGGCTGGAGCAAGGCTGGTGAGACCCAGCTGTGTGTTCTCCCCATCCCAGCCCTGCTCCACCAGCAGAGCCCTTTCCTGGAGTCAGGAGCAAATGTTCCCCCTCCAAAGAGCTGTGCCACAACACCCTGAACATCCCCCATGACTGTGCCCTCTAAGGACAGCAATTCTTGGGCTTGCAGGTAGCCCTAAATATCCCAACCAGGGCAGTGAACCCTGGCTTTGTGGTTTTTTTGTGGGTTGGGAGCTCAGCCCGTGCTTCCCTGAGGCAGCCCCACTTCCCAGGAAGCTCTGCTCCCAGCAAAGACACAGCAGAGCTGTAATTGCAAATCATTTTTGTAATGCTCTCACTGTAAACGCTACTTAAGATGTCATCAATGATTGATATATTTGCTAATTGAGACTTCCACTCGGGCTGATCACCACGGAGCTTTATTTCTTTTATTATTTTCTGTTATTTTTATGACTGACATATTTGCAGCAGCACTTCTTTAATCTTCGTTAAGCAAATTCCCCTGGGAGATGGGATGGCAGCACGGGAAGGGCTGCAGGGGCACAATGGGATGGTGCCAGAGCCTCTGCTTTCCACAAAAGCTGTGGAACAAAAGTTTGGCTGGGTGGGACAGATGGGAAGGGGCTGCTCTGTGGTGTCTTTGCTGCAGGGGACAGTCACTAGAAGGGAAGGTCCTGCCTGTGCCTCAGTTTCCCTCCTAGTAAAGGGCAGCTCAACTATTTAATGCAAAGGGGGACTGGGAGCTCCTGATGACCTGCAACACTGCAGAAAAGGGCACCTTGGCAAAGGACAGCACTGAGGAGAGAAATATTTCATCATTTTTACCTGGGGGGAGTTGGCTGGTCAAACATCTCATGAAATGTCTGGTCAAACATCTCATGAAATGGCTGGTCAAACATCTCATGAAATGTCTGGTCAAACATCTCAGTGATGCCCAGGTGGAGCAACACGTTCTGCCTAAAGCTGCTGCAACAGCTGGAAAAATCAGCCCACACCTGGAAACCACCAATTTGGCTTCTAGATTCCTAGGAGGGTGATGTGTGGTGCCGTGTCCCAGTGCCCAGACCTGCCCAGCACCCTGCCATGGTGCCACCTTGCCTGATGGATGACAAATCCAGCTCATTTTGGGGCTATGCATTGCTTTTTCCAACACTTTTGTTCAAAAGTGTGCATTTGTGCCAGGAGGCACCGAGGCACTCACTTAAACCAATGATTAAATAACAATAATCCCCTGAATGGCATCCAGATCCACTCTCCACTTCCACTGGTTTTCTTCAACACTGCCAGTCTTGGAGGGGCATCAAGAGCCAACTGCAACATCTGCGTCCCCTGCCCAGGAGACCCAATCAAACCTGCAGAAAAACCAGCCCCTGCCACGCTCAGGAGGATCAGGGCACGCCTGGCATCTCATTTTCCTAAATGAGTGCTGGAATCCAGCTTTATTAACACCAAATCCCAGGGCTCAGTGTGCCAGCCATGGTGGGCAGCAGCATCCGTGCCCATCTGGTGACACTCGCCTGCCTTTCTGCCTTGCAGAGAAGGGAAATGGGTTGGCAAACACAGGTGTATGATAGAAATAAATAAATAAAGCTCCACTGACTGAGATCTAAAGTTAAAATAATGTTCTTTCTGTGCAGGCCCAACTTCTGTGCTTCCGGAGCACCATCTTCTCCTATGGGAATGAAAGTTGGGTCAATCTGGGCAGTGCCCAAATGGGTGACCTCGGTGAGGGTCTGTATGAGGTGGGTGTTTCTGGGGGTGAAGCTCCACTGTAGCATCCTTTGAGATGCACTAGGATGAACATTGTTTCCCAGCCCCATTCCTGCTCCCAGCCTGGGATGCTCTGCAGCAATCCAGCTTCCCACTACCCTTCCAGGGGCTACAGCCACTTCCCTTACACCTCAGGCTGCTTTTTCCTGCACAACAGGACCAGTAATAAGCTATAAATGAGATGTAATGAGGGCTGAATGTCCTTTGGAGCATCCACTGGGGAGCCTGTTCCCTTCCTGCTGAGGCTGCCGTGTCCCCACACACTGGAGCTCAAGGACACTGGGGCAGCTTGATCCCTCCTCCTCACTGAGGGCTTTCACCAGCCCCAAAAGTCCCTGCTGTGCCAGATGTGAGGGGTGTGAGGGTTTTGCTGGGTACCTGGGTGACCCCTGCACCCCCAGCTCTGCACATGCTGAGGGGGATAAACAGCCCCCGTGTGCTTGGAGCTCCAGAGGGTCTTCCCTTGAACAAGAAGTGGGTTCATAAAGAGCAAGGGAAGGGGGAATGAGGCAGAAATCAAAACTGATTTGCACCAGCACCTGCCTGGGAGGGCTGTGATTGTCACCAGGAGGGCCCGTGCCCAGGCAGAGCCCACCTGGCACATCGGGCTTGGCAAGGCAATACCATTCTGCATTGGGAATGGCCCTGCTGCCCCAACCCACAGATCCAACCCCTGGAGAGCAGCCTGGAGACACCTGTGAAGGCACCTGGATCCAGTCATCCCAAGGGAGGATGCATAAAATGTGCAACTTGCTTTGAAGCACAACCCCGTGAGCATCCAACACTTGTAACAGGGAGTGATGCCAACTGTCATCCCTGTCTGATCCAATACAACTGAAAAATGGGGAGTGGGAATGTTAAGGTTTTGCAGCTCTGGGAAAGAGCAAGTTGCCATGGTGATGCCAGGCTTTTCTTTTTCCCCCCTGTTTTGTTTTAGTTTTTTTTTTCCTACTCTCTTTCCCACTCTTCGGGGTTGAACAGGAGAGGCTGGGAGGCTGCTGGGGGGATTTATTAGCTCCAAAATAAGCCACGGTTCAGGAAAGGGGGAGAAGTACTGTGGAGGTGAGCAGTAAGAGTCTGGCCCTAATCCATGTCCTGTGCTCTCTGGGAAGGTGCAAACACCAGGGCAGTGCCTTGCCTCATCCTCAGAGGGGATCTGTGGAAAACTCCTAAAGGATTTACTGCCACTGCTGATCAACAAGGAATAATAAAAAGAGGGAAAGAGGAGGGCAGGCAGTTTGAAACCAGCTGTACAGCCTTGGCTGGTTGTGGCTCTCTGGAGCCAGGCATCACCCTTGGTGCCAGCCTGTAGCTCCTCCTGAGGTCATTTCTTCATGGACCTGGCTGGGTTTGGGTTGATGCCACCCTCCCCAGCTGCAGGGATGAGCCCTTTGTGACCAGCAACACGTGGCAGCCTGGTGAGGTGATGGATCCAGTGGGTTCTGGGTGCTGGACCAGGTTCTCCTCGTCCCTGCTCCTGCCTCAAGCCAGGCCTTTGCCTGCCCAGCTGCCTCCTGGCAGCCCTGCCCATCCCCACAGCATCAGCTCCTCAGCAACTCGGGTTTCTTTTGTTTGAAGCTTGTAACAGTGCACTTGAAATAATTAGCCTGAGTAGCCTAGTGAAAGGAAACAAGGAATCCTTTCTAGACTTTATCCTTTATAGACTTTATCCAACTTGCTTGGAGGTGATGGGGAGGTTGCTGTCCCCTCTCCACTGCTCCTGGTCCACCCTAGCCTTGCCCTGTTGGTTATGTGTGATTTCCTTCACTCCAAGTTAAATCTGGAGTGAGGAGAGATCTCAAGGCAACCTGAGCTGCCCACAGACCCCCTCAGTCCTCTTTCCTTTGGCAATCCCAACAGGCATTGCCTGTGTGACCCTCCTGGAGTCACAACCAGCCACCACCTTTTCCATGGGGACATCAGGGTGACTTCAGTGCTGCTGCTGGTCTTTGTCCTGGGAGGTCTCAGCAAGTAAAGGAGTGTTTTCCTCCATGTGGGAGAAAGTAATGGGTAAATAAATCTGTCCAGCAGAGTGCCCTGAAACTCCTATTCTTTTATTTCAAGTGCTGGGAAGAAAAACCGCTGATCAATTGTGAAAAAACAAAATGAAGAAGAAGGGGAGGTTACTGGGGAAGGATTACTCGAGGATTCTCAGCCATGAGCTAGTGCAGACACACGTGGTGTCTTTACATCTAATCTGAACCTCTTCCTAATCACCAGCCATGGGAATATATTTGCTTCAGGGTCCCAAATTGGCCTCTCTTTTGCAGTTCAACCTCAGTTCTACAGATTTGCAGTGACAGGGTAATTTGGGACTGCTTGAAGTCTCCCTGTCTCAGGCAAACCAGCGACTCCCTGCTCGGGCTGGAGCAGCAGGAGGAAGGACTGGCCCTGGGGGCTGTGGCATGTTGGCTGTGACTTTTGTGGGTATCACCTCTGGAGCACCAGCCCTGCTCTGTGCCTGCAGGAGGAGGCAGGTGGTGGGCAGCAGGGCCAGGGGCAGGCAGCCTGCCTGACCCAGGAGATGCTGAAGTGCTAATTACTGCAATCTCTCTCTGCAGGCACCAGCTTTCTGGCTGCTCTGACTCCCATATTCTCCCTGTCTGCAGCTGCTGATAAGGATTTCATCTGCTCCCAGAGAAGACTCACCCAACACCCATCTTTCACTACCTGCCCTCTGCTCTGCACTCCTTGCACAGCAGCTTATCTGCAGGGCTCAATTCCTTCTTTACATCAGCACTCCTTTTTCTGGCTTCTTTTGCTGTCACCTTTGCATTGTAGGCTCTGTGAGGATCCCAAGGCAAGTGAATCTTACATGGCAAGCCATGGACGGTGGGGACAATGACATCTCACAGACTGCAGGACAGTCACGCTGTCAGTGTGGTGCAGAGCTGGCACTGGCCTGCTCAGCCAGACCTGCCTTGCTGTGAGCATCATTAACATCCCAGCAATTAGTGGAGCTGTGTTGATTTGCATCAAGCTCTGAGCATAAAGAGTTCCAGGCCAGATGGTAAATTGTGTGTGTTCCTGAAAACAATAGGAATGTACACTGGGCTCAAACGGGGCTTTGGTGATGTATTGGATCTTTGGAATGACCCTGCTTGCCTGAGCTTGGGAACAGGCCCTGGTGCCTTATGGCACAGAGTTGTGGCCCAGCCTTCAAACCACCCCTGTGCCCTCAGCCAGCACGGATCAGGCTTGGATCAATCACCTCATCTAGTTGTACTTTATGTCCCTGAGTAAGTCACTGCCCTTCTGTGTCCCACCACTTGTCCAATGTGTAATGGAGTTACCCACACCAGAGCTGCCAGTATTTGGGATTTGGATCCCCCTTGTCCCTGGCATGAAAGCACTGGACAACACAGGCACCTCATGTCTGCCCAGCTGGCACCAACTGCCTGGAAAAGCTCTGCCTCTTCCCAGTGTTCTGCCATGATTAACTGGTTGTCTGTCAGTGCCACATCAGGAGAAGGTTCACATGTGCCTGTCTCCATCATGGACCTTCTCCAGACCTCAGTCCAAATGTGCTGGCTTGGAGCCATCACTAATATCTGCTGTTCTGCCCTGAAATACAAATCAGGCTGATAAAGAGATCGGCTCCAAAGCACATTCGGCAACACTTCTCCAGTTGAAAGTGAGGTTGTTCCCAAGGACACGCTGGAGCTGGGGGAGGAAAGCTGGAGGAACTGGTGCCTCACAATTCCCTACCGGGTTCCTGCTAAACCCATCTTCTCCTGGGATGGGGAGAACAGTGGCCCAGCTTCGTGTTGGGCAGGAGCAAGAAACTCATTAGAATGTGCTGAACACAGGAGTTCACACCTGATTAGGAGCATCCCTGAAATCCTCGGGTTCCTCCCCATCCATATCAGTTGTTTTCCCAGGAAAAACTCCATCACCCTGATTACCCCTGGGCTCTGTTGACTCCAGAGAAGCCCCACAGTCCTTCCTGGTGGTCAATGCTGGCAATCAGGTTTCAGGAATGAAGAGGAGAGGAAGGACCCCATGGCTGGGAACCAGGAGACCCCACTGTGGCCAGTGATGCCTGGGAGCTGCTCCAGAGCTCCCCTGGGAGTCAGGCAGCCCACAGGACCCACAGCACACACACAAACACTCATGTTATCACCGTGGATCCTCCTCTCTTCACTAAATTAACACCTGCCTACCATGTCCCAGCCTCCAGATTCGTGGGGAATTCAGGAATGCTGGTGGCAAACATGTACATACACAAATAGCCAGGCTGGATTATTCATTATTACTCTGATTCTTCCTTTGATGAAGGCAGACAAAGTCACCTCTCTTTTGTGTGATGCATGTGTTGTTTTTGCTTTATTTTTTATTTGTTTCTTTCCTTATAAAACTCATATGAATAGGCCAGATGCTGTTGCCATAGCAACCTTCTCTCTTCAAGCAGCAGATGCTGGAAAAGGGTTTTGCAGTTTAATCCTCCTGGAAATCTCCCCATCAGAGGTTGCTGGTATAAGATGATACTAAGAGATGCTCAGCAGCAGTGCTTGGCATATTTTGAGTCCCATGTGCTTCTTTTTGAATGAAGAACCTGCCCTTTCACCCTTTGGAAATGGCACATATCACTGTAAGGGCAGCAAATGTATCCTAATACCTCATCATATATTTAAAGAGTCTTTCCCCACACAGCTCCCATAACATTCCACTGGGATTAAGATGAGATCCTGTGCTGGATGAGTGGGGCAGAGATGAGGGCAGCTGCCTCCATCACACCTGTTCTAGCCCACCCCAAGCTGCCACCAGAACTCAGTGCACAGCTTGGGGTGTAAAAATGAGTGGCTTTCACTGAAAAAAAAAAGAAAAAAATCATTTGATCTTGGCAAGAGCAGCTTCCCCTTCCACATCCATGGATCAGTAACTTGTGACCAATATGGTCGTGTTGGGGAAGACATTAAATGCTGGTTGCAACCAAAAGTGACCTGCTCTGGATGCACATTGACACAGATATCCCTCTTTCTCCTCATCCTCCAGGCAGGATTCCTGCTTTCCCTTCCATCCCCTTGCTGCCCCTACTTCCATCCCCCTCCATCCCTGCTCCCTGGGCTCTGTTGGTGCAGTTGCATCACTCAAGCTCCTTAAGAGGATGGATGGAAAAGGAAGGATTTCAGCCTGGCTTGTTCAACAAAGATATATCCATTTGAAATAAAAAGCTTAGGAGTGAAAGCTGGAATTTAACTAGTGCAGAATGAGCTGTTCAGCCTCTCTTAAAAAAAGCAAATCCTGAAGAACTTGACAGAAAGTAATAGCCATTGTATTTTGGCTTTTTCATTGAACAGATTTTGTGTAGGCATAGCAGGAAACTTTGTGCTGATGGATTTTAACTCAGTTTAATTAAAGTAGTTGAAACTGAGTCAATTCCCTGCTTTCTAGTGCAGAAATGCAGAGAAAAGCAAAGGGCCTATTCAAGACAAACCACTTCAGTAATGCATCTTCTAAAGGAAGGTTTTGCTTGTGTCATGTAGTCTGAGCCTCCTTAACCCCAGATCTAAGCCATGGTGGCAGGTTTCTCCAGGAAAAATGTGTTATGTTTCATGTTTTATTACATCAGGACACAGAGTTATCCTCAGAGGGTCAGTTTGGTGAGTTATCCCAGAGCCAAACCACTTGGTGACCCACAGGCTGGTGAGGCTTTCTTAAAAATAACAGAAAAGGGATGCAGTGATGTGATTTTCGGGGTTGTCCTCTGCAGGGCCAGGAGTTGGACTCAATAATCCTTGTTGGTCCCTCCAACTCGGGGTATTTTATGAGTCTGTGAATCTATGGGAATGACACAATGTGATGTCCCAGATTAATCCTGGATTATGAAGCTGGTTTTGGGGGTGCAGGGAAATCACGGGGTCCTGGGCAGCACCAGCACCTCTGGAGGCCCTTATGGCAGGTGTAGGTTGAGCTGCCTTTAGAATTTGTAGGGATAAATCCAATGCCCCAATCCCAGCAAGCAACACGTCCTGGTCAAAAGGAAAAAACTCACACTTGTGTGGAGGACATGAGTGAGATTGGGCTTCCAAAATGCCATTCAGCCCCTCAAACTCAGGGTCACAAAACCCAGGGAGAGTGAACTCAGGCTCTTGCAAAGCCACATCCTGCATGTCCCTCTCTGCAGGCTGAGATATGGAAATGAGTGAAGACCAGAAACCAGGAGAAACTGGGATTAACAACTCAAACTAAGCAACAGTCAGAACATTTTCAATTCCCAGCAAAGCTCTGTTCCAGTTCTCCTGTTTGCTTTCCACCAGGAGAAAGCTTTGTCTTGTGATTAAATTAAGGACATAGGGATCAGGACTTCTGGGTTCTGCTCTTAACTCTGCTGCTAATTTTCCATGTTTCTTTGGAGGAGTCATGTGTGATTAAATGCCCAGAGCCAGAGCAGGCTCAAAATTCCCTCTGACATCAGTAGGGACAACAGGTCTCCAACACCAGTGGGAAAACACAGCTTTTAATGCATCCTCTTCTTCCTGGGTGCACAACTCTCCTGCCCAGTGCTGTGGAAGAATTTATTTAGATTTATGGGAAGGTGCCCGCAGGATTCCTCTGGTTTGCTGGGATGGTGAATAAAAGGAAGGGAAGCAATTCAGAGTCATCCTGCTGGAAAGAGACTTTTCCCCATCCCACCAGTTTATTGCCAAGGTCTAAACCTCAGCCCCAGCTGTGCAAACAGCTGCACAAACCCTGTGTCACTCTCCTGCTGTCACCGTGGCCTCTGGGCTTGCTGAGCCCGCAGGAGTTTGGGGCACCTGGGATTTGGTGACCTTGGGGCCATGCAGGTGTGCAGGGAAGGCACAGCCACCTTCCCATAACTGTGCTGGCCCTTTCTCATATTCTGGCAGATGGCACATTACCCATGACACGCTCCTTTTTGGCACAACCATTGTGTCCCCAACTACCATAACAAGCAGATAATTCCTCTCATCAGTGAGTGATGGAGAGCAGAGCAGGCAGGAGGTGCAATGCCAGCTCCTCCACCACAGCTGCTCCCTGTCCATTTTTCCTTCCCCTTGGACAAGACTCAGTTCATTATTTCAGGTGCTCCTGCCAGACCCCACTTGCTTTGAAACCAGTGGATGGAAGCAGTTCCTGACCCGTGGCAGTAGCCCAGGGGCTTTCTCTAAGTGATATCCTTGGCAGATAAATTACACCCACTTCAAGCTCTGCCCTGCTCCTTCCTTTGGGTTTTTCTGGATGCAGCTGCCTGGCAGAGGTGCAGTCAGAGCCTGGGGAATAGTCTCATTGTCAATCATCCCTTGTCTCAGCAAATCCTTGTCCAGCCAAAGGCTGTATTTACATATCTGCTTTTCAGAAATGGCAATGGGCTGTTTGTTAAGAAAACACAGAATTTTAATCACCCCATTTGGGCTCTTGCACAGCTTCTGGGGCATTGCCAGAGGTTGGACACGGTGGCACCGTCTGTCCCTTTATTTGCAAGCGATCATTAGGAGTGATTAATTTTAATGATGCTATTAGATTAGATATTAGGAAGAAATTCTTCTCTGTGAGGGTGGGGAGGCCCTGGCCCAGGTTGCCCAGAGAAGCTGTGGCTGCTCCATCCCTGGAAGTGTCCAAGGCCAGGCTGGACAAGGCTTGGAGCAACCTGGGATAGGGAAAGTGTCCCGGCCCATGGGAGGGAGTGGAACGAGATGAGCTTTAAGGTCCCTCCCAAGCCAAACCAGTCTGGGATTCTATGATTATATTTAACCCTTTTGCAGGTGTCAGCTGAACACCCCAGGGTGCCCCAGCATCTCCTGCTTGAGGTTGTGTAGCCAGGGCTGAATCCTCTGGGCAGCATGGAATGGAAATGTGGGTGAGAGATGGAGGTGAGCAAAGCCATCAAAATAACACAAAATTCATTTGTTTGAACAAATCCCAGGGAACTCCCCACTCCACCTGACATTGGTATTTGACTTCTCTGGGATGTGCTTTGACCCACAGCTGGGAGCAACGACTGAAGGATGCAACTGAAGAGCAGCTCCCGGGAGCCTTGCAAAAGGAGGCGAACCTTCCAGCCTAAAAAAACAATTGAAAAAACTACTTATCCCATCAAACTGTGCTCCGTAATCCATAGTATTCTTAAAAAAAAAATAGAAAGAGGCAGCGTAGGGGCAGCTATAGCTGTAGCATGTAGCGAGCTCCTACTTAGCATTATTTATCACCAAGGATCTCCAGGCTGGCCCATGATGAATAATTCATTTTTCCTCTCAGAGGCTGCATCTCGATGCCGGCCCAGTCTGGCACCTCCCCGCGGCGTGTCGGCTCTTTGGGAAAAGCAGCTTGGGCATCTCTGCGCTCGGAGACCTTGGCCTCTTCGTGTTCATGTGAATGTGACAGCCTGGCGAGGGCTGGTGCTAAGTTTATCCCCGTCTGTGTGTGCCTCGGTGCCCGTCCTCCTGCACATCCCCCGGGGCGGCGTCGCTCGAGTCTTTTTCTCAGCGCTGCAGATTCGGGGTTGTGCATCTCACTTGCAGAGCCCGTTTCCACCAGCTCGGGAAACAGCCAAGAGGTTTTAAACATAAAGGAGAGGAGCCGTGTCCCTGTTCAAGGCTCTGTCTCTCTGCCCCGACCCTGGCTGGTCCCAGATTTGGGGAGGAGGGAGATGCAGCCCCTCCGTGGTGCACACATGGAGAGGGAGAGTGGGAGAAGGGAGGCAGAAGAGGAGCCAGCAGCCTTTTATTCTGGGATTCACTTGGAAACGTTTTCTAAAAGGCCAATAAATAATTAATAGTGGTTATAAGCATATTGCAGACACGAGGAGTTTTTGCTGCAGATGCCCAGGGGGACGTTGTCGGTGTGGTATCGACTGGAGGCTGCACAGTCCACCTCATCGACTGCCCTCTTCCATCTATTCATTAACTCCTTATGGACAACGAGCAGAATTTAATATGAAATGCGCTGGCTGCAACCCCGCAAATAGCTGAGCTTTGCTTTTAGGAGGCAAAGTTGTATCCTAAGTAGGAGCAGGATGGAGGTGGGGGTGGTTAAACCCTTCCCAAACCTCGGCTCAGAGCTGGACTTGGAGCCTCCAACTCCCTCCCCGTGCACCAGGCGCCATCAGAAGGCAGGTAAAGCCGGAGTATCTTTCCTAAATCAATTCTCCTTCACTCAACTTTGTCTCCGTAGAGTCAACATCTCATTCCATCAGTAACAATAAAAATATCCTGTGCTGGGTAGGACCCAAATATTTCCAGAGGCATTTCCAAAGCTCTGAGGAAGGGTCTGCCCTACCACTCTGCATACTGGTTCTTACTGGTTTCTCTCCCCGGCTCAGTAATTACCACTGGGCAGGTTTGCACAGAGACACTCGGGAGGAGAGCTCAGGACAGTTCCCTCCCAGAGAGCAAGAAGACACTGATGATTTATTTCCCTCTCTCTCTAAGGTAATTATGTACCTAGACAGTCTTAAAATCTGTATTTCTTTTCTCCAGCAGACCAGAACAGCCTCTTTGGTTCCAGCCTAGCAGATAAATATGTATTTACACACTTTATTAAGATGGGTATTACTTTCCCACAGGACTGGCATAACTCTTCTGCTCTGGTACTTTATGCAGAACAGTATTTGTACATTAGTTTGAAAGATAAATGACAAGTCAGATGGACCACAGCAGCCTTGGCCATTGCTGAGTATGTGAAGACACGTGGTGGATGAGGATGTAGATGAAACACGCAGCTTCCTTGGGGTGTGCACTCCAGCTCTGCTGGAGGAGGAGGAGATGGCCTTGCTGTGCTTTCAGCTGTTCTCAAAATGTTAAAAAAAAATCAGCATTAAAATGTCAGGCCAGCTCCAAAGCTGAGGGTGGCAGGTGAAGCTCTGGGGAGAGGCCACCAAATATGTCACCAACGTGTCAAGTTTGGCATTTGAGTCTTTTGGAGCTCAGGCAGTGAGATCATCATCCTCCAACATCCACATCCATCCAGGCTGCAGCTCCTGGCCAGAGTGTTCAGACTTTCTCCATCCCTGATGGAATATGAACTCCTGCTTTCCATGGAGGTTTTATTCCTGGCCAAACAGCAGGATGTGTCCATTCACCCCGTGGTGCATCGTGTGCTGGTGGCTCATGGCAGAGGAAAAAAGGGGATCACACTGACCAGGGTTTCTAATTACTGGTGTTTCCCTGCAGGGTTTTTTTTTTGCTGGATTCAGAAAAGATGTGCAGAGAAACCATCCCTGCCCCAAATGTTGTAATGTCCACCCTAAAGCAGGCAGGATGGAGGAGAGGAGGGAGATTTCCCTGCCCTGGAAGGCTCTGGCAGGAGGGAAAAGCACATTTTCATGTGTTTCACACACAGTAAAAATGTGGCTGGATTAACCTGACGAAGCAGCATCTATAATATATTAATTCTTGTATAATTTCCTAAAGCTGCTTAACTGAGAACCTCCATGCATTTAACACACATTAGTAGGTAATAGCAATTAATCTGGAAAATCAGCAGCAATTCAGGCCCTGGCAGGACAGGGGCTGTCGTGGTGTGGGAGTGTCCCTGTGAGGGAATTCCAGCCCAGGTTTGTTAGAGCTGGGTCTGCACAAGCCCTTCCTAACTGAGCCATGTCCCTCCATCTCCTCATCCCAACACCACCCTGGCTCTGCTCAGCAGAACATTTCCATGTGTGCCTCATACTGAGCAATGACTGTTCCTGCTGGCTTTAAGGGAACTATCTGATCTCCTTTAAATTAAGCATATGATTGGGTTTTGGCTAGATTGGGTCCTTGGGCCTTAATCTCTTTATGCCCCACTTTCTCAATCTGCAAAATAGTAATTATCTACTTCATGGGGCTAAATTAATTTCCCATATTTCACTGATGCTCATTTTGGCAATGTGCAGGTTGCCATTCTCCCAGAGATTGCAATTTGCATGCTGCTCAGCAAATTATGTATTATATATCCATACACACACGCACATACACAAATCTAAGCCTCAGGGAAAAAAACCTAAATGCCACAATGGCCAAGACAGGATGCAAGCAATAACAACAAGGATAACAAAAATGCAATTCAGGCATTCAAAGGATTTAGTGAATGGAGAACAGGCTGAGTTGCATAAAAAGAAGGTAAGAAACTCAGCTGAGTTAAGAAGTAATGAAAAGAATAATGAATATCAACAAGGAAGGAAGAAATTAAGAATTTTTCCAAGTACAGCTTGGGAGAGCTCATGGTGGTCAGTGCAGAAGGTGAGGAAAGAAACTATTTTTAACCCCTTCATGAATGTCAGGGGGAATAGGAAAAGTAAATGAAGTTTGTGGAAAAAAATCTGTCATGGCCATGTCTCTGCTTTGCAGGACATGGAGATGTGTGGGTTTGAGGATAAGCTGACAAATGTTACATGTTTCAGGGGGGAGACATGAAATGAAGAAGGGAAAAGGAAATTTGAAAAAATACCCCAAGAATTTCCCTTATCATTTTGATAAAATAACCCAACCCAAGGTTTTAATCCCTGGGACTTGGAGGAGATTTTGCTTCTGCACCTGCCACTTGTCCATTCCTTGTTTGCATGAGGCTGCAAACAAGGAAAGATTCCATTAGGGATGAGGCAGTGGTGCAGAAATGTTGGGCAGATTAAATCTTGTTTCTGTGTGTCTCTTTATCACGTCTCAGCCCGGCTCTGTCAGTGATAATGTTTGAAAGGCTCCGAGCTGGAGCTCAGGGATCAGTAATGTTCATTAAGATAAAATCAAAGACAGGCTCCTGCTCTCTGTTTTCCAGAAGGACTCATTCCATACAAAGGTAAATAAAACCCAAACCTTACTGAGTTATCCTCATGAGAAACCATGGGCCTTGACATCATGATTTTCATTTTCTCCTGCCACGGTCTGCAGAGAAAAAGAACAGCTGAGAGACCAGAAAGGAAAAGAATTCAACAAGTTACAGAGCAGCATCCACCTAGTTAAGTCTAATTCCAATGCATTGACTCTGCTCAGCTCCTTGGGGAATGAGGGAATAAAAGGAAAGGAGGGGGGAAAAAAAAAGGCAAGGTAATTGAAAGGAGTAATTCAATTTGGAAAGAATTATTCTCCTAATGATTTATGGCTTCATTAATGACTAATTGAACAAATGATTTTTTTTTCTCCTTACTAGGAATTGAGGCACTGGCTGGGAGGTTATTGGGTGTCACAGCAACACAGACTCACTTGTCTCCATTTAAATACTTAATGCTCTCTATATTCCTCCCCTTGGATCGATGGGATCTAGAAGCAGGTGTTCTGTTGCAGAATTCTTTGGCTTCACAGAAATGTGACCAGGATCTCCAAGGAATAAATGGATGTTCAGTAACGAGACAGGGCAGAGAGGGCACCAACACTGCAGAGAGACACAGTGCCCTGTCCCATCCCTGGAAGTGTCCAAGACCAGGTTGGACAGGACTTGGAGCCACCTGGGATAGTGGAAGGTGTCCCTGCCCATGGCAGGGGGTGGAACAAGATGGTCTTTAAGTCCTTTCCAACCCAAACCAGTGTGGAATTCTGTGATGATTCTCTGCTCTGTGTCTTTTGCACAATAAGCACAATAAATGTGAGCTTGGGCCAGTTCACAGGGCTCACATCAACTTGGAAATCTCCCCATTGCAAAAGCCCTGTAGGCACGAGGCTGCTGGGTGAGCAAAGTGAGTTAAAATTCATGATCTATTGTTCACCACTGCCGGTGCCTCCGGGCTCAGCAGCACCAGTGTCCTTCAACTCTCTTCAATTAAACAGCTTCCTAAAGTTCAGACCCTGCTAATTGGTCTCAGAACTGCTTAGTGCCATAATTTGGGGTTTTCCTGCTGGCAGATGTGTCACACTGGGGCTGTACCAGGATGACCTGGCTCAAGTGTGGACCAAAATCACTCCAGGTCATGAAAACTGAGACTGAGGAAGGGACGGCAGGAGCAGAAAAAGGGGAACGAACCAGTTCCTTCATTCAGAGATGCACTTTCCAAGTCTAAATTCGGCCTGGAGCCTCCTGTGGTCAGGTTTTGGTGGAGCACTGGGGCTGATGGAGGGGAGTGGATGCTACAGATCCTTCCGGGCAGGATTTTTTTATCACCTGCAACAGGGAAGGTCAAAGCTCCTCCAGTCCCAGCTCTGCTTCCCTTAGTTTGGCAGTAAGATGGGAGAGCTGAACCACTCTGTGACCCTGTTGCTATTGGATATGAGCTCCACACAGATGATATGCAAACGTATTTAAGGGGTTTTGTCTGTTTGCAGGAGTAATATCAATTTGTAAAGATGAGCTCAATTAACATAACTCATTATTTTTCCATGTGTAACTGATGTCAAATGAACACCTCCTTTGGAGGGACTGTCAAGGGGGAAATGCTTGGCCCATGTATGTTTGTGTGGCTGCTGTTGTGATATAACAGCAAAGATATCTTCTTTCCTCCCATAAAATGGGAAAATTCCCTTTTGCTAAGCAGAGAAGAAGCTTGTGTGGGGGCTGAATAAAAATGTCTTTGGCAAACATATTTTTTTTGCCATAGACACAGGCTGGGGAACATCACTGCAGTCTGCACCCTCATGGCAAACACAAACTGTTTTTTATAGAAAAAAATGCAGACTTTTTTTCTCTGCTGAAGAAAAGTTGAAACCATCTTGGAGGCTTTTAATTCAAACTTTTATTTTTTCAGGTTAACCCCTTCTTTATTTGAAAATATCAGGCTATGAGTTAATTTTATTGATAATATAGAATCACAGAGGTGGTACAGTTGGGTTACCACAGTGAAGTCATTTGGTCCAACCTCTCTGCTCCAACAGCAATAACTGAAATTAATGGATGAAAAGGGAGAGAGTTGAAGACTGGTTTGGGATCAGGAGCAGAGTTGCCTCCTCTGAGCTTTCCTGTACATCCAAGTGCTGCTCATTGGCCATAAAGGAGGAACCTGTTGCCCATCACCTGCCTACACATGGTATTTTATATCCATTTTGCCTGTTGGAGCTGTGCCCACAGAATTAAAAATAACCCCACAACTTCACAGATGAAGGCAGGGGCACCAGCCAGTCCTGGCACAGGGATGTAATTCCTGACACGAGCAACATGAGATGCTTTTGGGGATATAAAGAAAAGTACCCAGTGATCTCTGAATTGTGGCATCTACTGTGGTTATTTTCTCCTTGCAGGAGCTGCTTGCTTTCTTACGTGATACACATCCAAATGGCTATTTTAAGTCATTGGGGTGGTTGGTTCTTCGTTTTTTTCTTGGTAAAAATCAGCTCCTACACCACGAAATTGCTGCCTGAATGCTGGGCTGCAGCAAAACCCAGTAATCTTGATCAGCCCTGATATAAAATGACAACTGGGGGTATCGGCAGTTGTGCTTCATTTGCTCTGTCAAACACCATAAACAATTGGAAGGATTTTTTTTTTACCTTAACAAAGTGCCAGCAGTGTTAAAAACTTTAAGGAGCTCAGCTTAGGGAGTTGGGTGGAAATCAAGGTGTTTATGGCAAAAAGGAAAGGTCATGGCTTGGTATCTGTGCAGGTCTTTGTGCCCTGTGTGTTGTCCCCACACATTTTTGGGGTGTGGGCTGCCCTGAGCACCATCCTGGAATGGAAGACAGTGAACATCTCACTGTCCTTTGAGTGTTGAGTATTTTATTAGTGCTCCTAAAATATTTGTACAAGGGATTTTTGGCTTCTTTTTGTCCTCAAGTAAATACAAGGAAAGGAAAAACATCACTGATGGACCCTTGTGCTGTCTGTGCCAGTGGGGAGGGCACAGCCCCACTGTGTTTTGCCCTCTCTCTCATTATTCTTTATTTACTGCTGCTTGGCTATCAGGTAGCCCTGTGATCCCAAAACATGTGAGCAGGTGTCCTTTCAGGTCTTCCTTGGAGAAAGGGATTTTTTTTTGACAAATTTGAATAGCAGCAGGAACAGGTCACCCTGCCAGAAGGATGCTGGGCTCCAGCATATTCAGCCCGAGCACTCGAGGAGAGCAGGGATGGGAGGTGACTGGTGCTCTGTGATTTTTGTCACCAGCCAAATTGATATGGGAGTGCTGTAAAGGGCTCGGGCACCTGCTTGGGCACTGCTTCTGATGCAGCTCTTATTAATTCAGGCAGCAGGGGTGGTGTGGCAGCACTGCTGGGCCTGTGGCTCCCTGCCAGCTCTTCAGCAGTGCTGGCTGCTCTGAGAAAAGCCCTTCAGAAGTGTCCTCATCCTCCTCACCCGAGCCACCAGCAGCAGGTCACAGTGTTGGGTTCTGCCCTGCTGGGCGTGCTGGGGGTCAGTGCCCACCCCTGGCCACCGGTGACACTGACCTGGCCTTGCTGCAAACACACCAGGCTTGCCTGGACGTGGGCATGTTTTTTCAATTAGAACAATCCCCCCTCCCTTTGCTCCTGGTCTCAGAGGAGCCTTGGAAATGTTTCTGCACTTAACATTGCGTGTAATTCCGGGCTGGCTGGCAAAGCTGCCCTCGGTGTGCTCAGCAGCACCTTCTGATTTTCCAGAAGCACTTATTAAGCAGGAAAGGAGGAGAGGCAGGAATTATCCAAGCCTTGTGGAAGCCATCATGCTCAGTGGGTTTTTTATACCCTCCATTGGGCTGGAGCGTGGATATGGGGGATGATGCAGTGCTGGGCACCACGAGTGTCCCCTGAGTTGGGTTTGGTGGCACTGCCATGGTCCAGCCAGCACTCACTGGCCTTCTGGAAACCTCTTCTCCCAAAGGGGGCTGCAAGCAGCTCTTGTTGAATTTTGCTGCAAGCACCAGTGAGGAGAAATTCCGGCAACAGGGTCTTTGGGGATGAAGTTTCAGATTTTGATCCATGAGCCAAATTAAAAGATTATTTTTCCTCTCGATAAACAAATCCCCTCTTCCCCTTCCTGCCAGCTGAGACATCTGCTCCTCTGCAAAGAGCTTGCACCAGAGAAATCCCCCCTGCTGCGTGTCCTACTGTCCTCTCTGCCTGCTCTGATTTGCATCTTTTATATTTTCTTTTGGATTATGCTCGTCAGATTCTGTGCTTAGATGTGGTAGCACTGCCAGGGGGGTTTATATTATGAAATGCTGTTAACCTTTTGCTATTATTTGTCTTATACATCCCCATGTGCTACAGATGCTTCTTTTGTTACCCAAGAGGGAATCCTGCAGGAGTGCTATCAAACACGGGGAGGGATGGAGGGAGAGGGCTCTGTAGTGGTAATGAGCAGCTATTGGGGCTCCAGTCCTGGAGGTTAATGCCTGGAGCTGTTAAATCAGGAATGATCAGAAGCGTTGAGGACTGGGTTTAATGGGCAATGAGTGCCCAGCCTGGCACTCAAAAGGGCAGCCCTGAAAGGAGGTAAAACCACTGACTGATGGTTGGATTTCCATCGTCTGGCAAATGGGGTGCACAAGGCCATCCCTGACCATCTGAACTGGTTTTTCCTGGTGCTGGGGTTTTTTTTTCCCTTCTTCCCAGACACGAAAACCAAGGGAAATCCTCAGACCCTGAACCAGACCTACAGTGTGAGAACACATTGTGTTTTAGGGGAGCACTGGGGTGGTGCACAGGATTTCCCAAAGAGAGCCTTGTGCCCTCCCGCTGCCTCTCCTTCCCTGCCCGGGCAGATGGAAGGCAGCAGCTTTTTAATTATTAAAATTAGTGCATCCTTGAAATCACGGAGCATGCTTTTGACTCTGCAAATCACTGCTTTCGTGAGAGAGGAGCAGTAATAAAATTAACCGACAGAGAGGAATAAACAAGTGGCACAGATGTAAATATTATATAATCTGCATTTCCTAAAATATCCCTGGCTTGGCATCAGGAGTGAGATTCAGAAGAGAACCAGAGCAAGGGTGCTGATAGAAAACAAACAATAATAACAGGCAAATAGTAATTAATCATTCTGTAGATGGGTATTAATGTTTGCATTCAACCTCCTTGCCAAACACTCAAGGTGCTTTACATCCCCCTGGGAGCATCAGGGAAAAGTGGGGAAACTGAGGCAGATGGGAAGCCCCAAGTGCTGGGCTTTTGATGAAGGTGTTACTGAGCACTTCCAGGTTTGTATCCAGAGCTGGAGCAGATTTTTAGGTGTTTCAAAGTGACATGAGTCATTTTAAACCAACAGAGGTGGATCCCAGCACATTCAGGGAGCCCATCCATCCCTCTGTTTGCTTCTGGGGAATTCCTGACACATTGATGCTGGAAAATACCCCATCCTGCTTTCCCTTTTAGCATTGCACCACAGGAATCTTAAGATTCCCTTGGGAATCTTGTGTTTTAATGGACAAATTAGTGCCAGGTCAGCTCCCATATCTACGTCAGGTAGTGACTGCAGAGCACCAGCCTGCTCTGCCTGGGGCTGCTCCAGCTCTGGCACTGCTGTGCCCATTTATCAGGACATTTATTGCATTTATCAAGTGGCTGTTGCTCCCTGGGATCACTCCCAGCCTGGGGAAGCCGCCGGGCTGGTCTCTGGCATCGTGAGAATCAGGACAAAACACTTCCAGGAGCAACATTCCATGCTCAACAGGCCACCACGCTGGGCTCAGAGTGAGGAAAGGGAGTTCCTCCAGCTTAATATTTGTTTGGAAAAACACGGAGGACGCTTACACCAAACCACAGAGACCTGGCACAAGTCACTGCAGGGTCATCAGTGGGTGACACCAGCAGGCACCAGCTCTCCTTGCAGCTCCACCCTTTCTGCTTGCTGCTTGGAAATGTGGTGTTTGTTGTAACGTGACGATGCCTCTTTAATGTCCCATGTTTGGAGTCACATTGGAGAGACGTGGCCCATCTGGTGAGTCACAGCCTCCTCCTGTCACTCGGGTACCTGCAGGGCCTCGCAGGAGGAGTGATGACTAACCCACACAGAGTGACACATCACAGGCAAATGTAAATATTGGCTTTTATTTTTCGCCTTCTGAAGCCTCCGGTAGAAAATTAATTTTGTTTCAGTTTGAAAACACGAGCCAGCCTGGTGTTTTGTGCCGTGGCTGGGGGAGCAGCCGGGTCAGCCCTTCCCGAGCAGGTGGTGATGGGGAGATGCTGCTGCTTCCCGTGGTTGGCTCCTGCCACCCTCCTGCCCTTTTCCCGGCTGGAAAAGCTGGAATAGCACCTGGCTCTGATAGTCAGTGGCGCATCCTCCACTCCCCTGCCCGCAGGCAATGCCGGCCACGCTGCCTGCAGGCAGGAGCAGGGATCAATATCCCGGGAGATCAGCTCCGGCCCTTCTGCGTGAGAGGGATTCACAACACCCTGATCAAAAGCCCTTCTTTAATCTGGCAGACAGTGGTCGATGGGAAATTAACTGTGCTTTAGGCTCGATTGCTCCAGCAGGAAGGGGCTGTGTGGGGGGATGAACTCATTCCTGCTCCGTGGCGGAATCCAAAGGGTCTGGTCCCAGCTGGCTCCTTCCTATTTTATTTTTCGCTTGTCTCTTTTCCATCAGGCTGCAGACAGCTCCTGTTCCAAGAGAAGAGTGGGTGCATGGGTGGGTGCAGCCACCTCCGTGCTGCAATGATGCTCTTCTCTCATCTTGGTGCTCCATCAGCACGGGGGGGTTGAGGAACAGAGAGGGGAGATGGGGAGAGATCGGGACATAGAACTGGAATGTGGCTCCAGTCCCTTCCCAGTGCTCCTTCTTCCTCACTCACATCATTTAGAGGGTAAACCCTTGGTGCACTGATGTTGTGCCCAGTGCCAGCCCTTGCCTGGGCTCCTCATGGTGATTCCCAGGGCCAGCTCCCATGGAAGTGACACTCAGCAGTGTCAGACACCAGGAATGGTCCCCAGAGCAGAGGGACAGAATTCCCAGAGTCTGTCTCATACTCTCTGAGTATCTCTCACATCCCACGGGCTCTCTCCAAAACCAGAAGTAAACCCAGACACGTGTGTGAACGCTTTAAAAATGATTCCAATCTTGTGTGAGACACAATTGCTGCACATTAAACAGGTGAAAGCCCATGTTCCCCCAAGGCATGGCCTTCATCACACTCAGCTGACGAGCACTGAGCACCAGAGGAAGGTGAAATCAAAAGAATAAAATACATGATTATAGACAGCATAAAATCTTTTGCTAAATTGTTCCAATTGCCTTTGAAGCTGCTGCCAGAGATGCTATTTCCTTTTGTATTATTACTGTTTTGAAGGGGAAAAAAAAAATCTGTATTCTCCCCAAACCAGGTTGCTGCTGTACTCTTTGTAAATGCCTGCCATCTCATCAGCACCACATTAAGCCAACATTTCCAATTCAAACCAACTATGCAAGTGGATAAATGGAGTAGTAATGGCAGGAATTAGCAAGCAGGGCACAGGACCGAGGGAGCAATGATTTACGAGACTGAGGCAGGAACAATCAAAGGCATCAGATCACTTCTTTGCTGCCCCGTGTGCACCTATTTGCATTTTACTCCTGACAGCTGGATTTTAAAGGTAACTTCTCACCCAACTGGTGAATAGATGCTGCTCTTTTTTCATTCTTAGCTGAACAAAATTGTTAGGAAATGGGTGAGAAGACTGGAATTTCTCCCTCCAGCTGCTGGGGTGTTATGCCTGTGCTGACAGCACCTGGAAATCCCACAGCAGCATCCCCAGGGACCAGCAGTGCTGGGGATGGGTTTGGGACCACTCCTCTAAAGGAGGAAAAGCCTGGACTTGCCCACAGGTGCTGCAGTGGGAAGGAGCTGCTGGAAAAGAGTCTCTTTTTGAATCCCACTGCCCAGGGGAACCAGGGGTTCTCCCTGAGGATTCCTCTGGTTTATTCTTTGAGTACTGGGCTTGTTTCTGGGGCAGCACATGGAGCTGAGCCACCCCTGTGGAATGGGAGAAAACCAGGAACATGCCAGACTCTTTAACTCTTCTAAAAGGCCAGTGCCTGATGGGTGTAAATCATCATTGCTGTTGTCTCTGGGTGTTTTATGGCAATGCCCTGCTGTGTCTAAAACCTGATCAATGGACTTTGTGGGAAGATACTAAACAGAGCTGTGTGACCCCAATGGCCTTGTGCTGGTGGCTGTGACTTTGCTGACAAGGTGTGTTTTCCTGCCATCAACTGCTAAAACGAGGCTGGCTCTGGGATGGGATATGGGAGCTGCTTGGAGAGGGAAAAGATGCAAGTACTGAGGGTAAAAGAGTTGCCCCAGGGGCTGGTCCTGCTCCCTACCATGGTGGATGGTGCCTTTGCAGCTCCACACCACGAGCATCAGCCTCCAGAGCTCCTCTGTTAACAGAGGCAAAGAAAACCCTACATGGAAATGTTATCTCTTGTTATCTGCCATAGGAGAAAAGAGAAATCCTGCTTTGGGGCTGAGTGACAGGATGATCTTGGAGGGTTGCTGAGCTTTTCTTTCAGATGTGAGCATTTTGGAGTTTCATACCTTGGTTTTGCTGAGCCCTGACCTGACCTGTACCTTTAGTTTCAGCCAATAACTGTTTTTTATATGTGCCCTGACTGAGCTCACCTTGTCAGAAACTTCTCTGCTCCCTCAGTTCATCAATATGGGCGAAAATCCATAGTGAGCACTTAAACCTGCCTCTACCCCAACTGCTCAATGGTCTTTGAGAGAAAAATAAAATAAAATAGGATAGAGGAAAATAAAATAAAATGAAAACTAGCAAAGCTTGCCTTCGCCAGACTCCACAGCAGCTCAATCCTGGCATGGTCCCATTGAGGCTGGAGGGACCCTCTGAGATAACACTGATTTTGCTGAGTGGTGGTGGAGCTAATTTTGTCTCTGCCCTTGGCCTTTGCCTCCTCCCTGGTCTGCTTGACTTTCTTCATGTCCAGACTTTGCCTCTGTCCCTCACTGGACTCAGCAAACGCTGCAGGGAGGACTCTCCATCCTCCCACTCGTATTCAACACAACTTTCTCCTTACACAGGAGGGGACAGTTTGGGCTTTTGAAACCCACGGCACGTCCATGGCTTGTTGCAGGATGTTTGTCACCTTGAGAGATGTTTAGAAAGCTGAAGTGAGCAGGAGAGATGGGGTTTGTTTTCCAGCCCTCCCACTGCTACAAACTTCCTCTTCATGCAGGGGCAGAAGCCAATATTTGTTCTCCAGGCTCCCTCATGCTCCTGCACGCATTTCTGCCAGCTCTCCCCTTTGCCTGCAAACAAGAGGAATGTGAGTGCTGTCCCCATCCTTTCCCTCTCCACTTCTACCTCATTTTAACAGACTGAAATTCAAACAAACGGACAGATTTTTGCACTTGACTCTTCCACAGCTCCAGGGGTTCAGACAATGCTACAGCAGCAGCTTTGCTTCATCCTCTGACATTGCTCTGGCCACAAGATGCAGAAAACAAAGGAAGGTATCCAAATTAACCAGGTGGGCATTTCTGTGCTTGCCAATGTCCCATTCCTTGGTACTGAGGAGCAGGGATGGAGCTGAGAGGTGAGAGGGGCTGTTTGCCCCCCATATCTCTCCAGAGCTCTCCCAGGGTGTCCCTCTCTTCCCTGCAATCACCAAACACGCCTCCCTGGACTCTCCCCTTGCTTTCAGCCCCTTAAGTCCTGTCCCACCTCCACTACTCACATGCACAGATCAGGTCTGCAGTTTCACAGCATGAGGAACTTCAGAAGGTCCCAGATTTCAAAGGCCAGTGGGGACAAACACGTGATGCCCTCCCTGTAGTGAGTCTTTGAGCTCCACGGATCAGTGGTGAACCACCCAAGGATGTGAACTCAACCTTGGCTTTGTCACTCGCTGCCTTTGAGAAGGAAGAGTGAGGGGAAGTACTTAACTGTGGGTATAGATGTACATCAGACAGCCCTTGATGTCACCTGCAGACTGGGGTATTTCACTTCAGAGAGACACTGATCTGCCCAATTCTGCTGCAGCGCAGACGGGAAAGGAAGTATTGTAGTGATTTCTCCTCCAAAATGCCTCTGAATAAATGCTCTCATTTAAACCAGCAGTGCCATTCCTCCCCTCAAAGTGTGAAGAAAGGAGGGAAGGAGGACTTCGACATTCAAAATGCAAAGACAATTTAAGAATGTACTTTCTTTTTTTTTCCCCCCACACACAAAATGAGGAAATCTATTCTTTTACTCAACATACTCATCACTGGAATCCATCCTCATTTGCAGGCATGAGGAAATTCATCATGTGGTTCTGATTTATGGTGCTCAGCAGATTTGCAGGAGAGGGAGACAGCAGCGGGCACAGGGAGGTTGCTGGAAAAGGCTCCCAGTTCCCTCCTGGCTCTCACACACGTGAACAGGAGCCGTGAGGGACCTTGAACACCAAAGCAGAACTTGAGATGGGTTATGTAGGCACTTACCCTGGAGTAATGAGAATGAAGGTGCAGTAATGGCAGCCTTTGTGTCTAATAAAGGGAAATTTATTCAGAAGGCTCCCAGAAAGTCAGACCACGACAATATCCACCTCAATCAGATTCCTGCTCCGAATTTCTAAGAGGCAGGAAAAAAATTACAGCTCCTCATCCCTCTGTAGAAACAAATTTAACTGGGACAGCAGTGCTAAAACATGCTTAGCAAAAATGTAGTGAGCACTGCCCAGTGGAGCTGGTGGGTTCTACACTGGTCCCATAGACTCATAAAATGCTTTGGGTTGGAAGGGACCTTAAAGTTCATTCCATTCCAAACCCTGCCATAGACAGGGACACCTTCCACTATCCCAGGTTGCTCCAAGTCGCATCCAACCTGCCCTTGGACACTTCCAGGGATGTGGCTTCTCTGGGCAACCTGTGCCAGGGCCTCCCCACCTTCACAGGGAAGAATTCCTAATATCCAATCTAAGCCTGCATTAGGATGACCAAGACTTGCAAGGCTGGCGGGATGCAGGGAGCTCGAGCTCAGGGCATTTCACAGGCTGCCACATCCCCAGCCCTGCAAGGTCTTTTTGGTCCTTTTTTTTTGCTTTCCCCACCCCTTTCTGACACATGCCACGAGGGTGCCTGGATGATACGTGAGAGGAGCAGCAGATGAACACGTACCGTGCCTTTTTTCCGTGGGTACTTCTAATGCAATTCTACTGATGAGCTCTTAAATCTATTTTTATGGCTCCTAAAGTGCCGAACTATCCTTTAAGGTAAATGCAAAGCTGGCTGGGTTTCCTGTTCCTTGCCTGTCCCCGCTCAGGGATCGGAGGGAACGGCTGTGCCGGGAGCGGTTTGCGGCGCTCCCGCGGCACCGACCGTCGGTGCCGTGTCGGTTACACACTTCAATTTGGGTGAAATAAAACCTGCCAGGGGGGAAGACGTTTGGCTCGGAGAGACTTTTGCCAGCAAAAGGAAGGAAATAAAGGGCAGGCGGCTCTGTTGGAAGCATAAATGTTTCATCAATTCTTGCTTAACTCGGCAAACCTTTCGCAGATAGAAAGTTTGCGATTATTACCTGGATCAAGACAGCTTAATTAAGCAATTAGGATGTAAAGTTAACAGCCTTTGCGGAATGAGTTGCAGTGCCTTAATTTCAGAATTGCTCGTGCGTGCAGGAGAGTGACCGTTTGGGAAAAGGCAACTTTTTTTTTCTTTTTCTTCCCTCAAAACACCACCACAGTCAAATTAATAGGATAGGGCACATCCACAGGCACTGATGGGAATTTTTCCTGGATGAGGATGCAGTAAATCACTGAATAAAGCCCACTGCCAGCCTTTCCCCAGCCAGAGATGATGGCTCCTTGGAGAGCCCACTGAAGGCAGGACGTCTCTCAAACCAACTTAAAGTCCCTCCTGTGGCTTCCCAGGAGCCACACAAGTAAACAAGGCAGTGAGGTGGCTCCAGGGAGTGATGTGCTGGACAACCTCCAAAATCTACTGGAGCTGCAGCTTTCTAATCATTTTCAGCCAACACCAAACAACAGCTGGAAGGGGCAGCCAGGGTCGGGATGCGGAGTCAAAAGGCACAGGACACTCTCCTGGACATCTGCCTCATTTGCATGCTCTCTCCATCTGTTTAGGGACATTTTGGCAGTGGAAATGCCACGAAACACTGTTGGGAAGGGAATGGCACATGCAAGTTCTCCACCTCCACCTTGATGGACCTGACTCGGTGTGCTGTGAGTAGGACACCTCGATGTCGTGGCCAGCAGTTGTCCATGGCACAGCTCCTCTTCCTGCTGCTCTGAGGAAAGCTTGGATTTTACAGAATAAACCTACCAGGTTTGTAAGCTCCTTAACCTCCATCTGCAGTGACCTAGAAACACCGTAGCTGCCTCGGTGTCCCAAGTGCTCACATCCTCCCCTGCCCACGGATGGATTTGACAGCTCCTGATGCTTGGAAAACAGGCTAAGCCTGAGGCTGAGCTGAAGGAGTGTAACATGACTGGGGAAAGTATAAAGCTGAGTGATTTTTGACTGGGGTCATAAAATCTTTATGGTAAGTAAGACGAATCCCTTGAGGCTTGAAATTGTGAAATTCTGGTTCCGGGCTGTTGGTCCTGGAAATTAAATTCCCGTTCTGCAGTCTCAGAGGTGCCTTATGCAATACTCAGTGGTACCAAGCAGGAGTGAGGAGTGGTGCTCACCAACCCACATTCCACCATGACCACCAGGAGGTAACAGCAGGGGCTTGTTTGGTCCAACATTTGCTGGTCTGGAGCAAATATGAGAGAAGTGATGGGTTTGGAGCTCACAGCAAAAACTGTCAGTGAAGTGTAAACTCAGAGAATATGGATATTTCTCCACTGCTTTCACTCCTGCAGTTAATGGCATGAATCCTCCAACACATCCATCTAAATGTGTCTGACAGAGAGGGCTCCAGCTTGGACTCTGACCAAGTCTGGTGGTGTTTTCATTGCTTGGATGGGTTTTGAGGTTGCCCTTTGCCTTTTGGGATCTGATCTAATGGCAGCTGCAGTCAATGGGAACCTTACTAAGGACAATTAGATGAGCAGAAGGATGAGAAAGGAAGTGGGTTTCCATCTCAGAGTATTAATTTAAACTGCTCCCTTGGGGCTGTCCCTTTAAGGAAGCCTAAAATCATAATTAAAGACTGCAGGCACAAAACACGGCTTTTTCTTAATATCTTTGGGTAATTAAAACTGTCAGTGGGGGAGGATTAGCACAGGTTATACACAGTATTTCAATTTAAACTTCTTCTGATCCCTTGAAGTTTCTACTTATTATTTTTTTAACAAACTTTAATCTAGCTACCATAGATCTGCAAATTAGACCCAGCGAGGTCCAGCCCATGTGAGACATTGCTGACATGTTTGATTTGGAAGATGATGGGCTGATGGAATAATCTGAGCTGTGTGGACTGAGAATCTGGCCAGAAACACACAGATGTGGGAAGACTGATCTTGGCTGGAATTAATGCTTTGAAAGCAGGGAAGATAAGGCTGAATTAGCTGAGTTTTCAAGCTCGGATATGGTCCTGCCTCCACCACATGCTCAAGAGTCATCTTCAAACCATGCCCAGTGTCTGGTCTAGACCTGGAGCAGGGTTGTGCTTCCCTGTCCTGGAAGGGAGGAAAACAGATGGCCTCAAGGCTGGACCATCAGAAAGCTGAGAGATTTGGACACACAGAAGTTTGATGCAGAAAAATTTGGATTTGAATGAGTTGTGGTGAAGCTCAGAAGCATCACCAAGAGATTGCAAAACCAGCTCACAAAGTGACTGTCCTGTCGATTACACAAAAACTGGAGGCTGTTTCTCAGGGATGTTGTGACGGTTGTGCATCCAAGGGATATTCCTGGTGCACTCCAGGAACACCCCCAACCTCAGCACCTCCTTTTCCACTGGCCTTTTGTGGGAAAGAACAGCCCTGAGTTCAGCAGATAATGATGAAGCCTCTTTAGGCTCCCCTGACAGCAAACCACTTTAATAATCTATAAGACATGGTTGATTGAACAAGGAAAAAGGCAACAACAGCACAACAACCCAAATCAATGCTCGAGAGCAGCCTATTGTTTGTTTCTTCCAACAGTCCTACAGGAAATATCCTTCCCCTCAGCTCCATCTCACTTAGGAAACATCACACACCTTGTACACAGGGAAATTTGAAATAAAACACCCAGATGCCCATTGGCTGCCCTGGGGAAACAACACCACAAACATTTATTTATCATTGGACATTCCAGCTGGAAATAAAACATCAAGTGTAATTTGTCACAGCGAAAATACGGCTGCGTTTTTTATTCTCTGCTCCCCCCTCTTTCCACCCATCAACAAAAGTGGGTGGAAGTCAAAATTGCTGAGCAAAAATGTAATGTATGTACAAAAGGAGAGCAAGCAAATGACTGGGATTACAATTTATTGCAGGGTCTGTAGGCGGCGTGTGTGATTGCCCACAAGGAAATTGCCAGAGATGCAGATATTTTGCAGAGCTTCTTATTTACTTTCTTCTTTACTTTGCAAGCAAATAAGATATTCAATAAGAGCTGGCAATTTTCTCACATTCAGCCTCCAAACAGCTCTCTATTTTTGATGATGAGTAGTAATTCCAACATTTTCCCTTAAAACCCCCCCCCACCGCACACACAAAACCACCCAATCTTCCACCCTTTGTATTTTCCTGATGGAAAGGGGTTATTCTAGCAAGAAATTACCCATCACTTATGGAAAAAACATTTGATTACTTCAAAAAATCCCCCTGCTGAGCCATAGCGATGTGAGGTATTGTATTGCTGAAATATCCCAGGATTTTTGGGATCTGTTTGGTATTGATACAAGAGTCAGATGATATTGATGGGTCAGGGAGCTTGGGAGAGCTGTGAAATATCCATCCCATTGGCATCTGTCTTCCTTAGCTCCATTGACTGGAAACTTCAGATGTGATTTCTTGGAGAGGTGGCCCGGAATGACAATTTGGAGAGAGGGAAGGTGGTGAGGTGGGGGACAAGTGAACCCAGCCATGTGGGTTGTCTCTGGGAGAGGGTTGGGAAGCGTGGGTGCCACTCCCAACCAGCTGCTCAGGGATCAAAGCTGTTTGCAAAATCAGATTTCCAGATGGTTTGGAAGCAGGGCAGCACCAGGCCAACCCACCACGGTGTGTCAGCAATGAATATAAATGGTGCTGGGTATCACATTGCTGAGAGGAACATTTATCCTCATAATCAGTGGCATGTTTTGTCCTCTCTCCTCGGGAGAGACCTCCAGGGAAGTCACTGAAACGCTTCTGCATCTGCAGGCAGCTCTTGGAAGGCCCCAGCTTTGGGGACACGGGGCTGAAAGCAAAAGCATGTATTGTATTCATGCATAGGTTTATTTTTAGGTGTCTCACTGCCTTTGAAAATCGATGGTCAGGGTTTTAAACAGCACTTGTAAAATTCTTGTTAAATTCAGTCTCACCCCCAGGCTTTCAGCAACATCATACCTGGATTTTGAGCTGCTGGGGATGTCTGAGCCCATTCCTGGCCATGGACCCATGGACAGAATTTTATAGAATCACAGGTTGGAAGTGACCTTAAAGCTCATCTCATTCCAACTTCCTGCCATGGGCAGGGACACCTTCCACCAGACCAGGTTGCTCCAAGTCCCAATCCAACCTGGCCTTGAACACCTTCAGGGATGAGTTTTCCAGAAGTTTCCTATCAAAGTCCAGGTGAAAACCAGTGGTGTTAAACGTGCAGATGAGCACATGGCTCTGTGAGCGAGGGCAGGAGGTCGAACCAGCCCACAGGATTCAGAGGTGGCTGAGTGCTGAGGCTGTGCTTTGCACATGGAAAACTCCTGGGAAGATGCATCTCAGCCCCTGGATTAGCTCCCTGCAGCTTCAAAAAAAAAAAGGCATTGAACAATGTAGACAGGAAAATGAGCACAGGACAATCTGGCTGTCATCCAGCTTATCCAAATATTGCTATTTTTGGCTTTGTTTGAGGTTCTTTGCAGCTCAGAGGCACATCCCAAGATCCCAGTGCTTTTGATCTGGAACGCACTGAATAATTCCCTTTAAACAATAATAAAAGAGGAAATTTTGACACTGCTGCCATAGCAACGACTGATGTCATAAATGCAGGAACATGACTTCATGGCAGGACCTGAGCTCAGAAGGAACTTGTGCTTGAGAGCAAATATCACCTGCAGTGGAGTGGGGAATACAGAAAACTGGGTAAACAGCAGATCATTGCTTTGCATAAATGTCCTTTTACCTCAAGCACTGCCGAGGATGAACATCCCTTTCCAAGGCATCCAAGGGTTGTTAGGAGTAGGGCTCTCCATGCAGAGACAGCTTTGGAGAAGTGGTTTTGCAGGCACTAACCCATTCCCAGCTCTCCCTTGGGAAGGTCTCCAGCACTGGGCTGCACAAGCTATGAAATTGCTAAATAACTCGGATGAGATAAAGGATTTTTCTAGATTTTCTGGGCACCTGCAGAAATCCAACTGTAATCCAGCCCCTGCTTCCCAGNGTTTTGTAGATTTTCTGGGCACTCGCAGCACAGCACAGACCTGGGTGGGAATGCAGGGGGTGTAATCCAGCCCCTGCTTCCCAGGACAGTGCTGTGCCTGTGGAAAAAGCTGTCCTGTTCCACAAAGAGCCTTGGCACTGGGTCATGCTGGGTCAACTCAAGCACTGAAAACCATTTTGGGTGAATACAAGCAACCACTGATGGCTGCTGAAGGAAAAAGCTCTCCTGGAAGAGCTCCTTGAGCATCCCGGGGACTGCTCACAGGATGGCTTGGTGGTGCTGAGCCAAGTGGCTCTTACAAGGCATTCTGGACAAAAATAAAATGTACTGAGGCATTTTAAATTCAGCCTGGAGGCGATCTCTGTCTGCAGCCCTTGGTTCACATCACCATCTGGCAGGAGGAGCTGAAATCCATTTCCATCAGAGGCTTTGCCAGCAAGTGAAATAAAGGGAAGGTGGGAGCTGGTTTCTCAAAAGCAAGGGCTCTGTCAGAGCTCCCAGTGCCTGGGGGAACAGGAGCCTTTTACTTGAGACCATGTTACCATTGCCTAAATCTGCAGCAAAAACCAAACCCAGAGAGGTCTTTGTCTCTTCGTGGTCTGGGGAACCAGCCAAGGCTCAAAAAATTTAGCTACTCTGTGAGTGGTGAGTTAAAGGGTCCTTCCTTCTGGTCTAATCCTAAAAAATAACTCCTTGGGGTTCATTCCTATGAATAGGTTGAATCTGAGAGCAAGGACCAGACCCCAGCATCCCACTGTAGTGCCTGCAGATCCAGAACCTGGGGAAAGGAGAAACCAGTGGCACATCTGGACATTCAGGGTGTGTTTTAGATCAGATGAGCCCCATCTTCTAAAGATGCTCCATGTCTACACACATATTTCATGCTGTGTTTTGTGCAGAGGGTTCAACATAGAGAGGGCTGTGTCTACTGAGAGCTTGATTTTCCTGCTCATGCTGGTCTGCCAATAACAAATAGATTCATTTATAAAATCTCTGTCATTGTCACCAGGCAAGTTACTGCAGGGCCACTGAGACATGGGCCTCAGGCCAAGTTATATTGCTCGCTTCATCATCCCACATGCTTGTGTTGCCTGCACCAAATTTCCAAAATCTATTATTCACATCAGCCTGGGGTTTGAGGGAACAGATTTCCAATAGTTTGCAAATATCATATTTGGAACAAAAGCCATTTCCCTTCTGCAGAAAAAATAAAGGAATGTGCGTTAGAGGCTTCAGCTTTGAGACCAAAGAGCAATTTTGCTGCTTTGTGGGTTTTCCATGTGGCAGTGCAGACTCTGGAGACAAGTGCTGAATGCCCCAGTGGTGCCAGCCAAAATCCTCATGGGCTCACCACAAAGGCAGGAGCCTGCACAGGGCCAAAAAATGGCTCTAAACCACAGAAAAATTGCTCTAGGACACCCAAGTGCCCTTCACTTTTAAATAGCAAAGAGAAAATGATGTGTGGTTTGCCCTAAAGTCACAACTTCTCCAGTCTGGGACAGGATGGGTCATGATGGAGAAGCTCAGCTTTCCTTGGGAGAAGGCAGGGAGAGGGACTGAGCACACTCTTGCTTCTTCCTCCCCTGCTACAACCAGGTTTATGGGAAAGAGGGGTCAAGGGCACACAGTTCAGAGCTGAGTTTGTTCAGGGAATGTGTTTAAAGAGCTTAAATCTACATAATTTCTCACCTATTTGCTGCAATCAAGCCCAGGAGGGGTCATGTCCTGGAGGTCTGGGGGTTTGGCACAGCTCCCCTCAATCACAAATCTGTTGGGAGTTTCTCTTCTTACCAGATATTTTCATTTCCCCATCCAGCCTCCCTGACAATAACAGCCACCAAAGTGGGACAAACAGCTCAACGATGATTTCATATTTATTTGTTGTCCTTGAGATTAAATATTCTTCAATCATAGCACCAAAAAGGCTTAGAGCAATGGAGGAAATTCTTCTGAGCTCCCATTAATTCAGCACAACGAAGGGACATGGGATTACAGGCAGGGTCAGGCTCTGCCCACAGCAAGGTACAGGATTTGTTTGTCCTGAAACAACAGGGTTTTTCTGAACAGGTTTCACGTAGAAGCTTAAAATCAGGAAAATGTTAATCTGCTTTTACGGTCCATGCCTTTAATCAAAGCCTGTTGTAATTAACATACACACTAATAACTCTGTAAATGCAGGACAGATTTAATAGGAAGAGTTTGCACAACAGGAATTTCAACCAGAAAATGCATTTTTGGCTTTCTGAAGAGCCACCAACCTGCTGCTGCCCCAGAGAAGGGGGTTGCACTCTCCTCACAAAACAATGTGCCAGTTAAATTCTTCACATCCAAAATTCCAACTGATTTTGGCAGATGGTGAATGCCAGAAAAAGGCAAAAAGGGGAAAAGGGTGCCTGGGTGGGTGTTTTTTCCCTGCCTTCAGATCCCTTGGGAGCTGCCACCCTGCATGGTGGGCTGGACCAGATGCAAAGTAGGATGGAAAGCAACGTACTGGCATCACAGCAAAGGGATGGAGAGAGCCAGGGTCCTGCCCTGCCATTAAATATTACTTTCCTTAAGAAAAAAAAAAGCCTGGGTGGAAGGAAATGCAGAAACTTGTTGAATTAATCCACAGATTTAATGTCCAGCTGTTGTGGAGTTTACAGGCATAAAAGATTATTGAGCTCAGAGGTCCTATGCCACAGAGACTAACAATTTTTGCTGCAACAGGGCTATCAAGAGTTGGGATTGTGTTTTATGGGGTTGATATATGGCTCCATAAAGAAGAGACAAGATCTCTTTCTTTTCTCTGAGTAGTTACTGAGTCACGTTACAAAGCTACAATAAACTCAGAACATTCAGAGATTCCAAAGCAGCAATGCCAAAGTCTTCATATTATTACTATTAATTATTACTATTATTACATTAATTTCTAAGACATCAATCTCCACACTATCTGGGTACTGTGACTTAAATTTAGCACAAAATTAGCATACATTAGCTAAATTAATGTAACATACCATATGTGGCAAAAACTAACGTAACATAATGTGGAATAAATTACAATAATTTAACATTGACTCACAGGACTTGATGAGACTGTAAATCTTCTTTAAGAACTAAGATTAAAGCAAGCAACATTAAAAAGTAGATTCATTTTACAAAGGAACAGCCTTTGCAAATGCAGTGTTTTGAAACACAGTTCATTTAGTAAAAGGTTTCATCCAATTTGCCACTTAATAGTGTTGCTTTGCAATTACAACATTCCCTTTCACCCAGAGCACCTGCAGCTCTTTACAAATAGTAATTCATTTGCACTGTGTCTTGTGAAGCCAGAGAGCATCAACACCCCCAGGTTTTACACGGAATGAAAATGAGTCGTGGATAAATTAAACCATTTGGCCGAGTGTGGCAGAGGCAGGGACTGTGTCTCAGAAATCCTGACTCCTGGTTCTTTGCCTGCATCATCCATCAACACGCTGCTGCTCGTGTCAGTGATGAAACCTCCTCCCAGCCCGCTCTGCTCGGACACAAGGCTCTAATTCCTGCATGGGATGGAGGGAATCTGCCGTGATCCCCCGCAATTCCCGCCCACTGCTGCCCTCTCTGCTCCTTCCACGGTAAAAGTTTCTTCCCACCACCCTGCGTTTTGTTGGAGGAGGTATCCAGCTTTAAAGGAGCAGTGTTTTTACTGCAATAATCACACCGAGATCCATTCCGCTCCTGCTGAAACAACCTCCCCGCTGATGCAGAGCTGACAACACCTCGGATCTCCCCAGTGCCCATCCACCCTGTGGGGTACCAGACAAAAATCACAGAGCCCAGGGAAGCTCTTCCCCCATTCCTCTGTCCCCTTATCCTGTGTTTTGCTCAGGGGAACACCAGTAGCACTGGGAGCTTTGCTGCAACTCCTGCACTGGTCTGCTGGGAGGGAACCCAAGCGCATCTCCCCTCCCTGGAAAGCACTTTGCTGCTATGAGCTCTGGAGAGCTGGGCTCCTCCGTGCCTCGAGGGGAGGAAGAGAGGAGGGAGAGTCAAGACACTGTCCTTGAAGAATGCAGGAGCAAGTATATTAGTCATAGAAAATCCATTACTCAAGATGATGAATGTCCTTCCCCGCTATGTTGCTGGAATTAAAAGCCGGGCCCGTGTTGCAGCTCCGTGAGGACACTAATTTACATGACAAGTACACAGATTAAAACACTGCTATTTTGCCGGATTGCAAAGCTGGTCTGGCCATTGGAGAATTGCCCTTTTCTAGTCTCCGCATTAGAATCCCACCAAAGGACCCCAAATCCCCCGTGGCATGTGATTGCAACGCTAGAGAAGGAGGAGCATCTGGGGGAGCCCCACGGTGAGCAGAGCAGAGAGAGGATTTGCTCATCAGAGACAGCTCAGGGCTGGCCGTGAGATCCAGAGCCAGGGAGATGTTTGTGGAGAAGATGAGAGGTCTGGTGTCTCCCCCATGGACCATCCTGAGCCGTAACTCATGAGCTCCAAAATCACCCCACAGCCCAATTCCTGAAGGACGGGGGCAGATCCTCACACTAAAAGCCTTTGAGCCCAAACCAGTAGGGAAAGCAACTAGGGAAGACAGCTCTAAGTGCTCTAAAATAGGAGAAAACAGATGAGGTAGGTGAAATTCCTGCTCTCCCAGGGATGTGCCCATCTGCCCTGGCTTGCCTTCCATCCCTCCATCCCTCTTTCCTCGTGGTGCAGCTCAGTGGGGCTGTGGCAGAAACCTGCTGATGTGCTCCCAATGCTGGAGCAAGTCCATAGAAAGCAGCAGCCACGTTGGCAACAATGCACTGGAACAATATTCTCATGGAAATGGGCCATTTTCATACACAAAAGAGAGAGAAAAGGAATTTAAGCCTGGCATAAGGATGACGAACACATCAAAGGTCCCAACCACCACCCTCAGCAGGAACCTGATGATGGAGGGAAATATTATTTTTCAATATTAAACCGATCTTGAACTGACTCAGAATCCTGTGACAGTGGGGTAATTTAATCAACCACTCCAAATCATTTCACCTTTTTGAGTAAGAAAATGCACTATTGGAAAAATCGCAAATGAAATGTTCCAAAGCATCTGAAATCCAGTTTTAGGTTTTGTTGTTGTTTTTTTTCTTTTCTTTTTTACATCCGAAAAAAAGGGATATTATGACACGCAGCCAAAATATGAAAACACAGGGATTTTCTGAGAAATAAAAAATTTAAATTTTGCTCACTCCTGGTCAGCCGTGAGCTCAATATTATGAAGCAGGTTTTAAAGCTGTAGAGAAGGTGATGAAAGAATATTAATGATATTCTTAGATGAGCAGTAAAATACACTGATGTTGCTAATATATTGTAGCTGCTTTTGTGCCCGTTGGGATTTTGGATGGATACAAGCTGATCTGAGAGATAATTTCTGTTGTGCTTTGCTGGAACTGGTGGAGGAGAAAGGTTAAAATCGGGGACAGTGGCTGTGCTGGCAAGCCAGGATGAAACTCAGTGGTGATTCATCACCTTAGAACAATGCAGACCATGAAGGAACTATTATAGACCCAGGAAGGGTAGTGTAAAACCTCCAAATTATTCATCAATCCCCAGTCCAGGCCACTGCTCGTGCTTTTTATCTTGCAAATAAGATGTCAGACCTCTGGAGGCTTAATTCAGTCTCTGCTTCCCCAATTTGGTGGACCATCTATAACGATTTGCCATTAAATATCTCACATTCACAAATTTTTCCATTTATTGGCGTCATTTTAAGACATCATGGCTATTTTTTTATGTCAGCAGGAGATATGACAGAGCCCTTCAATGAAAAGAATTGACTATAAAAGGTGCTAATAAAGAAATCAATCTAACATTATAGCACATATTTAGAATTAATTTTACTTCTTCTCCCCCCCCTTGAGCAATAGACAGCACCTAATAACAGCAAGATCATCTGAAAAGGTACATCCCTTGATTTAAAAACTGATGTGTGTCAAGGTAATGGGATTAAAAATGAATTGCCATTTTTAATAGCTTCCCACCAGCATCTATCTCACTGTCAGGGCTTCCCAAACAACAGAACGCAGAGACCCAGCCTGAAATTAGTCTGTCTCGTTGTAAGACTCTTCCTAATAATCCTCTGAATGAATTCCTGCTCTTTGGCAACATAATTTTAGAGTTAAATATCAGCTAATCTATTTTTTTTACGTCCTGATGGCACACAATGGGTTCTATGCTTTACAGAAGTGCCTCGCAGGATAAAATAAAGTGAATTATTGGGGGAAATCGGTGCTTTTGTTGCTCTGCCAGCAAAGAAGCAGCACAAACAGCCCCCTGTCCTGCTGTCAGGTGTGGGGCAGAGCCCACCCTTGTTGGGGTCCTGATGGAAAGAGAAGCTGCAGTTTGGGAGATGGACCTTGCAGAGGGTCTGGGACTGGTGTGGGGTGGCAGGGCAGGCAGGGCTGTTCCCTCAGTGGGCTGTGCCATTCCCAAATTGATATTCCTGTGCATCCCAGCCTGCACAACACATTGGGAGTCGTGTCCCAGTTTAGCTGCAGCCCTGACACCTCCCTGTTCCTCTGCTGTACAAACCTATCAGGGGCATCGGTGGAGTGAGCACATAAAACCACTATTTTTTTGTTTTTTCCCCCATTTTCTCAAGTCTTGGAGTTTTACATATTCAGAGAGATACAGAAAGATGACGAGGCTTTGACATTCCAAGGCACATCTCGTGCAAAGATCACTTTGTTTCCTCACAGTGTCACCACCAGCTCACAATACTCTGCCTGCCCTGGGAATGGGGGCAGCTGCCTCCAGAGAGGTGTGGAGGGAGATAGACCCAAAATAACATCAGGGCTTTCCCTTTTTTTTCCTTGCAGGGCAGATTCCCTGCACCCAGGGAACTCAGGCTAAGGCAGGAGGATTCATTCCCACCCCTGGATGTGGGGACCCTCACAGGTACCAATGCAGGTGAGGCATCAAATGTGCCCTAAGCACCCTGGTGTGACCCCAGTTTTACCAGTTCTGGGTGCAGGCTGGGAGCTGGGTCCTTACAATTGCAAGCACCATCCCTCTGAGTACCAGAAAAAACATTAAAAGAGCTGATTTCAATTTCCATCTTCTAAGGGGTTTATTAATAAACAGTGTGGGTAAATATCCTCCATCCAATTATGGCAAACACCTTGAAGGTACAGTGTCCTTTTAAACAAACATTAGATGCCTTATTAAATCTAAATTAAATGCTCACCAAGGGCCATTCATTGACAAAAAAATGGTTTCCAAAAGTAATGAGCAAGTCACCTCACTGGTGTATTACTGCCCGACCTTGGCTTCCTGAGAGACAGCCCCAGATAATGCACCAAATGTTTGGCTGATGAATGGCTCTGCCCAAATGCTCTTGACCTTAGGAGACACTCCAAAGTGATGAACAGTTAATGATGAAAGGCTCCAGAAAGAGATTGTTTTAATTTCTGGCCATAACATGCAATTTTCAGGCCATTGCTTGGCGGGGAAGGGAAGGGAGGAGAGTGCAAGGAATGGAGAGAGGAGGTTAGAATTCAGTATTTAGCAAACCAGGGTTTAACAGCATTGCTGAAAGGCACTGAACTTCTGGGTCAGAGATGCTGGAGGGGATGTGCAGTGCTTTCCTCAGCCCCCTCTAAATTCAGGACAGATGTAACCATTGATCTTCTCCTCAGGGTCTTTGGTGGGTGCCACCCCTAACACACCCCACTGCCCCCCGGGCTTACAGCACCCCCTGAGCTGACCTTTTGGTCTCCCCCTTCACCCCTCACATCCAAAGTGACACCTCACCCCATCCCTTCATGTTCTGTCACCCCAATCCCTTCTTCCCAAGCTCTGGCATCAGCAGAGGTACCAGGGAGAGCCCAACACCTCCTTGTCAGCCTGTGACTGCTTCAGCCCCTGAAGCACTTGCTTTTCTCCCATTCTGAAGGCAATAAAAGTAATGAGAAGAATGATGGTGCCATCTGTTCCCAGAGCTTTTCACCTGTGCTGGGAAGGCAATTTGTTTCCATGGCTTTGTCAGACACATCCCCTGGGCAGCAGCAGGAGAGCCCTGGAACCTGGGAGCCTTTTCCCTGGCTCTGCAAGAGGTTCGAAACTTAGAAAAAGAACCATTGAGGTGCATCTCGTCACTTGGAGGGACACGGGAAAGGATTGAGAAGTTCCTTCTGAGCTGGAGATGAGACTAGTCCTGGCTTAAAACGGATTCATGGCTTAGAGCTGAGACCAACCAGGGGTGCTGTGTACCCCAAAAACCACGTCAGTCCTTCAGGGTGGTGCCATTAATGGTGTCACTGGAGTATCCAGAAAAGGATGTGCAGATTTTAACACTCAAAGTGAAAAAAGATGAACAAAACCAAGCAAGAAATAGATAAGATGAAGAGGAAATTGTCACCAGGATTTTATTCTCTCAGTGGGTCAACTGAGAAATCAATAGAGGAGATTGGGAAAAAAAGGGAAAAAGAAACATTTGGCTGGAAAACTCAGGCCAAGATTCTCATGGAATAATGAGTCAAAGGGCAAGGCTGGGGCAAGATTTGCCAGCAGAGCTGCAAGTCCCCCCGGGGCTGGGTTTGGTGACAAGGGCAGTTTGTGTACTGGACACACCAAAATGCCACAACTCACCCTGTGAATATTAATGCTGCACACTTGACACTTGGGCAGGCTCAGCCTGTGGGAGTTTGAGGACTTGCTTGGGGTCAGAGACAGTGGTTGACACTGCTGTGAGCCACCAGCATCAGCCACCAGCTCACACCTCTTCATCCATCTCTCAGAGGAAATGAGAGTGATTTTTTTCCCCTCCCTGGTAACTGAATGCAGAAAGATGTATTGGTTCAATCTAAAGGCACAGCAAATAGTCACGGGGCTCCACAGGGATTTTTTGTTCTTTTTTTTTTTTTTTTTCTTCTACCAACTAATTACATTTAAACAAATCCTCACTCTTGAGCTTGTTGGGAAGTGTCAGCTCCTGTTTTTGTCATCTGGCCTCACAATGCTCACTCTGGCTGAGTTTGCCTAACACTTTCATTAACCTTTCAGGGCATTTTGCTTATGAAACAGTGAAACAAATGAACAATGTGCCACTTTGCCTCAGGTTTCAGTCCAGCTGCTCTTTAATTGGTCTGTGCCCTGAGTTTTAAAGCGGTCCAGTCTCCCTCATGTTCATCTATGCCCACTCACCACAAAAATAACCCTGGAGAAACACAGAGATGCAGCACAAATGAGTGTCTGTTTAGAAAATCGAACTATCTCCTCTGCTTTGAGTGAAAGGCAGGACTTCACCTTACTCCAGGGCATATGGTCTTTCATGATGGACAAAGCGAAGTTGTGAAGTCTTTTGGGGATCTTTCACATTCCTAACTATAGGCATCTAACTTCAAAGCTTCACTGAAGACCTAAACCATCCTGAAACAGAGATCAGTAGGACAAGAGGGAAGTAAATGGCTCCAGAGGGCTATTCTGAGTCACAGGAGACAGAGTGAAAGGACCTTGAAAAATCATTGAGTTCGTTTCCCTGCCCCCAGGCAAGATCAGCTCTCCCAAAACCTCTCCTTACAGACGTTTGTCTGATCTCTCCCCCAGAATTTCTCCTGCTGCTATTTTAATCCCATTATTTCTTGCCATGAGAGCAGTGAACTTGTAAAAGAACAAAAAAAATATTGAAGTCTCTTCCTCTTCGTGGAAAACCTGCACACACTTGGTGAACTATCTTTGCCTTCAGCCTTTTCTGCTGCAGAGTTCTTGTTTTCTTCTGCTAAGGTGATCTCTGGACCCCTCACTCTACTTGCTGCTTTTTTCCACCCATTCCTCCTGTCAGCCTTTGCTCTTCACTTATCTTTGGGATGTGTCTGTTTTCCATGCTCTTCCTTCCAACCAGGAGAGCAGCCACACTCCCTCAAGGGTTACCTGAAATTCTTGTGCCTCATCCAACCAGAAGGATGGGCAGAAAAGAAGGGCTGGTTTTGCTTCACGTAGTTCTTGGCAAGACATGCAAGGGGTGCAGAATTCCCGTGGGATTTCACTCTGATCTCATGATCCAAGGAGAAACTAAGTCACTCCAGTGCCAGCACCTTTAAAGGAAAGCTTTCCAAAGTGTCTTGTCTCAGGTAAGGACTGCTAACTTCAGCTAAGGATGGATGGATCTTCCCAAAGGCATCTCTAAACTCATCCCAGAGTCTTTCTTTTGTTGGGGTAAGAACTAAAGATAAATATTTCCTCTTCCACTGGCTCTGTGGCAAGGCCTTGAGCACAAATCCCTTGCCCTACATGTGCCAGCTACTTGCCCAGTGGTCTCTAAATAAGAAACTTTGATTGGAATTAATTGGACTTGATCTTGTCTTGGACAACCCTTGCAGCCTGTCTGTGTTAGACTGGTCAAATATATTCACTCAGCCACTGAAAGTTTGGCCTCTCTGGCTCCTGAATGTAGAAAAGCCTCATTAAGGAGTTGCTGCACATGGATCTATGGGAAAAGGGAAATCAGGAGCAGGACATAAGTGACAGTTCTACAGTCCATTAACTGCACCCCAAAAGAAGGGCTGAGGTCTTGGAGCAGACCTGTGGAGAGCATCCATCAAAAACTTCATTTCAGCCGCTAAAAATATGCAAGAGCTGAATTTCTCCCACGTGCTTTTCCCTTTACAAGGCAAAAATCCTCCTGTTAATGGCTTGTAATCTCTGCCATTCCTAGTGGCAAAGAGCTGGTGAGTCTCCGAGGGTGAAGGAACTGACTTCTGCTTTTGTTCCTGCAGATGGGAAACATTAGCAGTGACAACTTGAGCTGTGCAATATGTTTTACTCCGGGAGGAGAGAGGATGGTGCTGCAGGAGCAATAGGAATAAAACTGCAAAGCAGTGACTCAAAGGCTCAGCTGAGCAGGGGGACAGCAGTGCCCTGACCCACCGTGGTGCCTTTGCACCCAAACCATCCTTTTTCGGTTTTCCTGGACCACCTCTGACCCTGCCAGGAATAAAACATCCAGGAATAAAACATCCCTGCCAGAGATGCTCCCCTGCCCACCAAAACCCTTCCCCAAGGATACAGCCCATCCCGAGGAGGTGCCAGGGCGTTCCTGCACAGAAGGATGAGCTCCAAGTAATCTACTCCAGCAAGATGTGGAAGCAGAATTTTGGCCAGAATCCAGGTTTTTATTAATATCCCAGGCTGGGGGAAGGGAAAGCTGTCCTTCCCTTCGTACAGAAAGTGTTGAGAGGGGGATGAGAGACACATTTCTGTCCAAGCCTTCTGCAGCCTCCAGGCTCTTGCTGCCTTTGGAGGGGTTTTTTGTGGGTATGTTTGCAGGTCAGTGGGAAGGCCCAGGGTGTTGTGGATTCCTGTGGTAGGAAAAATGTGTAAAAATCCTTTTTCATTATATACACTGGTAGGTGGAACTGAGAGGAAGGGGAACTTTGTTGTTTGCTTAGGAATTTATTCTTAATCCTACCTTGAGGAGACACCCAATTCCTCAGACAGCAAAAGCTCCAGTCAAAGCAGAGGAAGGGCAGAATTCAGGCCAGTTTGGGGAGGTTTAGGATGAGAAGTACTGCTGTCATCTCTGCTCTGCCCCCAGGGTCATCACATGTTGTCCACATGGGACGTTTCAGCCTCAAATTCTGCTCAGTCCACAGGGATCACAGTGCCCAAGTTGGGCATCTGGGCTTCAACCACAGCAAACATCACCCCTCTGCTGAAAAGTTGTTTTGGGGCAGCTAAGGCAGCCCAGAACCTCCATAAGAAATTCTAAGTTCAAAGCTGCAAGGCAAAAGGAGGGGTTTGGGGATTATCAGACATTAACGGCAGTGGAGAGCAGAAACACACAGTCCAACCTCTTTATTTTTAGATCTTCTTTTACCCTTTTCTTTTTCTCAGGTGTTGGAGGTCGGGCTCTGGACTATCACAGATGACATCATTAATTTGGAGTTGAGGAAGCCTTCAAGGAAGATCTCTGTTGTCAGCTCTGCTTTTTTTTTCTCTTTTCATTTTTTTTTTAAGCTACTAAACAAGGCAAGGAGATTTAGGAAAGCCCTGAGGGCACGGCAGGAGGACAGACCCTGCAAGATGAAGAGTTTGGCAGCCAGCTTGGGACAGCAAGTTCACGTGCCTCTCATACAAAGAGCATTCAGCCCTGGTTTGTCTCCAAGGAGCAGAAATCAGGCTGACAATGGGAAAAGGAGGCATCTTAACTCTGAGAAACGTCACCCTCAGTCCAGGAGCATCACATCAGCTTTCCTCCAGCACAGAGACTCACCTTTCCCACAGTTGCAATGTCAGTTTTTGGAAGCAGAGAGGTTGTTTTCCCATTCTGGGAGCCATCTAAGATTCTTTATGGCTCCCAATACAATCAAATACAACACAGCAGGAAGCATCTGTCCCTTCTGCTCCAGAGGCAGCAGAGCTGCCTCTTCCTGCTCCTCCTCATTGCCCTTCCCTTCCCTCCTCCTGTGTGATGGAGGCAGCAGAACACACTCCTCTTTACAGGACTGCTGTGAGTTGTGAGGTTCAATTTGCTTTTCTGGGGCATCGAGTCTTTCTTTCAGTAACATAATATAATTAAGCAGCTGGAGTTTTCCCAGTGCTATAACTCATCCCGCTGGTACATAATGAAAGAGGGTAACTTTGGATTTGGTATCAGGATGAAATCCTTCCTTTTCAGGGTGGGGAGGCCCTGGCACAGGTTGTCCAGAGAAGCTGTGGCTGCTCCATCCCTGGAAGTGTCCAAGGCCAGGTTGGATGGGGTTTGGAGAGTCCTGGCAATGTCACCACACACCCCAAAAGCCACCAAACATAAGAAACTCAGGTTTTATTGAGCAGCAAACTGGCTCCCAATCAGCCAGAGCCCTGAATCATCCAGACAGCAGTGGGAGAGACAACAGTTGAGCTTGGAAACAGCTTGTCAGGAATGCACGGAATGGCCCTTTTTTTCCTGAAATTTGCAGAAATAGGAGCACATTTTCTACACCTGCATGTCAATTTTATCTGTGGCAGGGAAAGGGACACATTCTGGAGGACCACATCTCAGCTCCAGGAGACTGGAATGGTAATGAAAGCTGGTCTGAAAGCAATTCTCACTGGGTTGGGAAGGGCAAGTTCCCATCCTTCTTGCTCACCCTCGAGATCACAGGCTGGGGGAAAAAGAAAAAAAAAGAAAAGAGAAAATGAAAAGGATCTTCTGTTCCTCATTAACTGTACTTCTGAGTTTATTCTTACCAGGCAGCATCTGTGCTTAGAACAAATCCCCATCCAAGCACAAGTAAGATGTTTGGCTTATAGACTCTTTAAAGTGATAGAGAGCCAGGCAGTTCAAATGATACAGCCCTGTGTGATTGTGCTGCTTAAGGACTCTTGTTCTGTCTCTATCACAGCTTTAATGGCTGTGATTCCTAACCCATCTCCTGGTTTTTACACGATGCCATATATACACACACGTGTGCACTCACAGTTTATTCCAAGGCAAAGCCCTGGAGTTCTCCAGAAGCAGCTCCTGGTGCTGGAGAGATCCCAGGGTTTATCTTAAGCATCACTGCCCTTGAAATGGCTCGTTAGCAACTTGTTTCTGTGTCAAATTTTCCTCAGCCTGAGACCAAAAACCAGCCAGATAGATGGGAATCCTCCCCAACCTGCAGCTCTGCTCCAGGTTGGATTCCCAGAGCAGGCACAAGGCCTTTGCCTTCATGAAATAAAGGAGTTTTTCTCCTATCCTGACAAAATAACACTGATGGCACAAGGAAGAAGTGGCAGCAGACCAGATCAATCCACAACACAAAACACTTCTTAAAATGTGCTTCAATTTAGAGAAGGCCTGCTAGAGTTCAAGGAGCACTTGGATAAGGCTCTCAGGCACATGGAATGGATCTTGGGGGGACCTGTGCAGAGCCAGGAGTTGGACTCAAAGATCCTTGTGGGTCCTGTCCAGTTTAGGATATTCTATGAATCCAGTCAGATCCAGGAGTTTGCTTAAAAACACAAATAAAGCAGCAAATTATGTTTGCAAATGTATTTTCAGATCTGTCGAGTCAGTGATTTCATTTTCAAATCAGGCAACGACAGGGGGAAGTGAGTCTGATGGGTGTATGGGATCCCAGAAAAGTCTTGCAGAAAAGCCCAGACCACTCCAAACAAACTCTGTGTTTGGAGAACACACCAGAACACACCAGTGTTACCCCACAAATGCAATGAGCACAGAACATCCACCACCACATCTGCCAAAAAACTGCCCCACGGTGTCTCAGAGCAGCAGCTCCTGTGGCTGCTGGGACTGTTCCAGAGGACCAGTATAGCCCAGTAGCTTGCAGGAGAAATACTGGCCAATTTGATGGCTTCTCCTTTGGAATAAACCTACAGCTGGGAGTGCAGGGTCCTGACATTGCTATTAAATGCCCTGGAAAGTAGCACAGCTAAGAACAAAGTCTGCAAGCCAGGAGAGAGACTGGGAGAAAAATGTGCAGGGAACAGTCTATTAATACCTGCCTGTACTGCCATTGGCTTTAATCAGCACTAATAATCCCTCACTGTCAGGAGCATTTCCATTCACCCTCTAATTTTAAATAATTATTATACTAAAGATTCTACTACCAAATGCTAGAAACAGCATCCTTGTCACTAGAACTGTACCTAGTAATTGAAAAACAAACAGGCAGAGGATCTATCAACCACACACCCCAAAGAAAGAGAACATTAACTACCAGGCTGCAAAGCCTTTTACTTGTCATAACATATTAAGTGTTTCATTTCACATCCCACTGGAGCTGGGAGAGCAGGATACAGCAGATACAGGAAGGGAAGACCTAAAGGGCCAACATATTCCAGGGAAATAAGGTTTGTGTCAATATTGTTCTGCTCAAATAAAACATCTGTCATAAAGATTGGCCTCATCTCCTGCTTGGAAACTTGAGGGTCATGGTTTTGGGTGTCTGGGAAAGCCTCCACCCCACTGCACTCAGCTCACATCACAACCAGCCACATCCAAGTTCACTTGGTGCACTGATTTTTCTCTCATTCCATTAATTCCATTTTATGTAGGAAAAACATAGAGTCACAGAATGCTTTGTTTGCAGGCTTTTTGTCTTTGCATTCGAGTGAGCAGCTGGCAAACATCCAGCTCCCCACTCCCTGGGGAGTGGTGGCTGCAGGAGGCTGGGAGAGAACAGGGATGCTGGTGGTTGGGATCTGGCCTGTGGGGGGGGAACAGGTTATTGAGTCATTAAATGAACAAATCTTGAGCTCATACTCCCATTTCCCTGGACTGCCCAGCTCTCTCCACACCCTTCAGTGGGCTGCCTAATTGAGAGATTGATTAATTGACCGAGGAGATGACAGCCTTTCTTCCTCTATGTCTTAATCAGACTTGCACTGCTACTCTGGTCCTGGCATGGAAATTCCAGCACCAGGAACCTTGGGGCTGCCTTACAGTCCTGGTGGCTTCCAAAGAAAAGAATTTCTTTGGGGTTTATAGAACTGCTTAGAAGAAATTTGCAGGGCTGATCATTGAGTTTCTTCCAGAGAAGCTGTGGCTGCCCCATTTTTGGAAGTGTTCAAGGCCAGGTTGGAGCAACCTGGGATAGTGGAAGGTGTCCCTGCCCATGGCAAGAGGTTGGAACCAGATGAGTTTTGAGCTCTTTTCCAACCCAAACCGTTCTAGGATTTTATGAAAACCACATTTTTTTCTTTAAAAATAACCACAGTGTCAAATTTCCTGCCAGTCCTACCAAGAGCCTTTAAGTCCTTCCCCTCATGGCACAACAACATCATTACAACAAGGAAGTTCATCCTTCTCCTTTCATTTGAAATGGCTCTGAAGACCAGAGAAGAGAAAATTCACTTCAAAAGAGAAAGAACTGGGAGAAGAACCCAGAAATCTCAGCTCAGCTTCTTTTCAGCCTTTCCCCAATCTCAGCTCTGTTTCCTAAGTGCTGCTGTTTATGTGCCACCAGCTGCTTCTCCTCTGCCTTTTACTGTCCTTGAAAGTGGAAGCTTCAAGCCTTGGTTTAAATTTATTATTGATAATAAAATAAATAAGCAATCATTGCAAAAAGCCCTAAAACATTTTCATGCTTAATTTAAATGCACCAATAAAACATTTGGAATAATCTCATGAATAGATGCAGGAACTAAGATCACGTAAAATAACATCAGCAAATTATCTAGTTGCCAACGCAACTTTCTGATAATAAAAGGCAGCTCAGGACAATTTACCATTGTTTAACCTAATTTATTTATCTCCACATAATCGCAGCACAGCCTTGGGGGACATAGAGGGGGAAATAATTGCGAGTTGATTTATTTGTATTTGCTCTCCCTCAATTGGAACAGAAAATAAAAAGGTGGAATATTTCACAGACAAAAAAAAAATAATTCCAGAAAAATTAAATCTCTTTTGAGGGAACCAGTTTTCAGCTGCATGTTGCCCACCTGGTTGGTTCTTCTGCAGGCAGAAAGCAAAGCAGACAGCAGCCATCCCAGTAGGCATTGGGGAGCTGTTGTTCCCATTCCTCCAATGGAAAAATCCATTCTTTTATTCAATAAATCCATTTCTTTTTGCTGCTGAAAATTACAATCTTTACGGAAAGGCTACTTTCCTGTTAAAATGCCAACTCGATCTGGAAATAACAGTGCAGGCCCTGCTGGCGAAGAGTTTGAAAAGGTTAAAGAAAGTCTAAAAGCTATTTGGGAAACATGTGGCCACTTCTGTGGGAAAGCAAATACGGCATTTCAGAGGTGAAGCCAGAACACCTGGACTCTGCAGCCTGCCCTGTTTGGGAGCAGCAGAGGAATTGCATCCTTCACCTGTGGCAGACTCAGCAGGAAAACAAAACCTTTGGGGAAAAGAATGGAAAAGCTGCTAATTTATCAAAGACTTGATGCATTCCCACACCTGCTCCAAAGGGAGGCACAGCAAAGGCACAGAATATTCAGCAAAAGTGCAGCACGGGGCTGTCCAGGGAAAGGCTCTGAGCAGGGTTTGGCCTCGGTTTATGGCCTTTTAGTCCTTTATTGCCCCATATTTTGGCAGATGGAAGTTTCCAGATGTGGCAGCTGCCAACAGCAACTCACCAAGGCAAAGTCTCAACTCTGAGCTCCCCAAATCCTGGGAGATTGCCTGACCCGTCATGGCATTTAGAACTGGTTTTCCCAGAGAGAGCACAAGATCAGTTCAGGCTGGACTTGCTTCTAGACCCGGACTAACTTTAAACTGAGAAAGACCGTGCAGGAGTCCCAGCGAAGGAGAAGGCAACGCTTTTATTTGCCAAGCTGCAAACACGGTGACAAAACCAGAAAAAGAACAAACTATGACTCGCAAACCAGCTGAGGAGCAGAGGGGATTCACTCCCATCACTGGCAGGGTCCGCACTTCGCTGGAGCATCACTTGTGCCACTCAACCCTGCACTGAGAACTCCCAGCTTTTACGCTTTCAGAGTTTGTTGTTTTCCTTCCTTTGTTATCCATTTAACATCTTTACACATCAAAGCAGCCTATTTATAGTCGCCTTTTCCAGGAGGATCCTTTGGCTGTAGCGGGATCTCGTAGCCATGGGCCACATCAGGCAAACACACAAACAGAGAGATCTGTCTTTGTGTTGCAAATAGTGCTGCTCTTTTAACTCTGTGTGTAGCTAAATCTGAGCAGGAACAAGGAGCCCAATTCTCCCAAGGATTCTCCACCTCACAAGTGAAAACAGAGAGTGCTTTGCATTTTGCTCGCACCAGACTCAACTTTTAGTTTTTCCCTCGGCAAAAACGGGAAGAAGCATCTCATTGCCAGGATGAAATTGCAATTAACGACTTAATTTGTACACAGCTTCTCACATCTCCTGGGCCTAATTATTCCACTAGATGGACCCAATACCATTCCCAGTGTCATGTGCCCTCCTGGGAAAGGTCTTTACACAACACAGCCCTGAGCAGTCCTTGAAGACACGAGTTTACTCTCATTACTCCTTTTGTCCCACACCAACATCAGATCTAGATGGAACCCATTTCCTTTGGTTATTTGCTTTAAATAAATGTGTATAACAACGATCTCTTCAAACAAAGTTACAGCAAGAGAACAGAGTTCTGCTCCACAGCAGTGAAAGTTTGCAGCCAGTGCTGGGTGTTCCCAGGGCCGCCTTCACCTGACTGTGGTAGTCACAAATAACAGGCAAAAAAGCAATGCAAATCCCTAGCAAACCTCTGCCATCTGTCATCCTGGCCACCAGATGTGTACTTTTCCTGCAGGATGGGTGTCCATCAAATCAGGAGAGCAGCCTCTCCAGCTCTTGGCACATAGGTGAGCTGCCCAGTTGGTGTTTCAGCCCCTCGATCCACTGGGAGTTACAGATGGCAGGCCTCTTCAATATTTTATCAACCTCTGCCACCATCTCAAATCCCCAAGCAGCTTAATTTCTGCTTTCCTAAATCTACTGAAATGGAAAGTTTACCCAGAGTGATTTTCAGCCAAGATGACTCGAGACAGAGTCCTCGACTGAACTCCCCTCACTCTCCAGCAGCGAAACCATCCTGAGCTCTTTGTACCTGCAAGTAGAGATGGAATAAAAGGACTGTGCTCTGGGGGTTCAGCTGAGCACTGCTGGCCCCAGCAATGGAGGCTGCTGAAGATTTGCCAGATATTATATGCAAATACACAACTGATTCATCCCACAGCCCAGAAGAAACGAGTGGCCCAGGGAGGATGTGCAGCCTCACTTGTAAGTGAACTCCAAGTTGCTTTCAAGTGTCTTAGAGAATCACTGGAAAAATAGCAACCTTAGAGAGAGCAAACCACTCCAGCTAATGCCTAATACTCTGTCCTGAGCAGGAGTTAAAATATTTATCATTAACCACATTAAAATTAAAAGCAAGTTTAAGAACCATGTTAGTTCAGCCCTGCCAAGGGAAGCTGGGCTGTGTTGAACACAGGCTGCCACTTGTGGGCTGCAAACCTGGCACTGCAGACATCGAATCATAGACTCATTTAGGTTGGAAAAGACACCTAAGATTATCGAGTCCAACCACCGTGTTCAGCACTAAACGCTGTCCCCAAAGCACCTCCACATGCCTTTTGAACAATTCCAAGGATGTTGATCCCAGTGTTTCCCTGGGCAGCCTGTTCCATTGTCTGAGTGAACTGAACAGTCAACAGCTTTTGCTTCAGAGGAGATATTCAAGCATGCAGTTGCTGGAATTGCACAGCATCACTGAACTTGCCTCGATTCATCTTAAAATTCTTGTTTTTTCACCAGTCTGGCTCTTTCTTGCTGGTGCTGCTCAGCAGCTGGTGGGTTCCTCCTCTAACCACACCAGTACTAAGGCACACCCAAACTGGGGAGAAACCAGCCCATTTCTGCACTGAGGAGGTGACATTCACCTCTCCCTTGTCACAACATCCCCAGTGACCGAAAGCAGACAGAAGGATGGATGACAGAGGCAACTTCAAGGATGTCCAGTTTATTCCCTCTAGAAGCAGACTCCAAACCCTCTGGAGAGGGAATGCTGATGAGGCTGTGCCCTTCAGACAAGGACTTGTGTTTCCACAGCAGTGGTCAGAGCTGCTTCAAGGAAACTGAGGAAGGAAAGCAAAGTGATGCCACCAAAGTCACAGGGGCAGAAGGGAGCCCGGTACTCTGCAGATCCCTCAGTGTGATTAACAAATTGAAGGTACTGTCCTCAATTCGGTCCAGGCACAGCTCCAGCTTCTCGGACAAAGGCAAACCCCCCCCCAGAGGAGGGAGCTCCTCAGCCGGGGGAACTTCATGGCTTTGTGAAGGTGGAAGCCAATTATCCTCTTTGTCATTTCCTTTCTCAATTTCATTTTCACCTGTTTCTCTCGCTAATCCCTCGGCCATTCAGCCTGTTCAATTAGCACCCTCTCTGCAGGAGCTGAGGAACAATCCTTGGCAGCAGAGATTAACCCTTTCCAAGCCAGAAAAGCTGCAGTGAAACCACAGCCAGAAAAATGCCCTTCTCTCCCCAGCTCCTGCTGCAGGGTGGGTTTGGCACTGGGGGCACCTCCTTGCTCATGGCAGTGGCTTCCTTGGCTGCAGAGCAGTTGGAGTAGCTGCACTTCCCAGCTGCCCTTCCCTGCTCAAGGAAACACTCATTTTCCTACAGATTTACTCCTCTGTTTAGCCATCAGGAGCAATGATCTACTTTGCTTTGTCAGATCTGTATAATGGCAAATAGAAAGTTTGATCCAGAAGGACCTGGGGAACTGCTCGACCACCCAAACCTTCCTGAGATGACTGGACAAAGAAAGGAATTGATTTTTGATTTTGGTTGGGGTTTTTTATCACTTACTTTGACCCTGACAGTTTAAAATTCTACATGGTGGCTGCTGATAATTCATTAAGCCCTCATAACTCAATCTCCTGCAACAATTTCCTGCATGACCAACAGGAAAAAAGGTTGTCTGGGAAACTATGGAGATTCATAGGGATAATTTAGGGCACCCCTAATCTTCAGATATAACTTACATACATGTACCTATAGACAGCACCTTTGTATTTCCAACTGGATGTTAAACTGGCATAAACTGAACCTAAAGCTGAATCCTCTGGTTCCTCCTGACAGTTTCTGCCTATTGGTGTTTATTTGTGTATTTGCAATGTCTCCTGCACTGAAGTTTCCACTGGCTCACAAACAGGTAGCTCACAAGGGCACTAATTGGGATTCCCTGCGTGGCAGAGCAATCTGGCAGGGTGTGCAGAGCTGCATTAGTATTCCAGGGTGTCTGCACTCATCAAATTTTCCCTGGAATAATTATCTAGAATCTAGAACTGATCAACGAGTGCATGACATGGCCCAAGAAAAATACACAGCTGGAAATGTGTGTCTGATTTCTCTCAACTTGCATTATAATCCTACATCATACTTTATAATGACCAACCCTCTGGCTGTGTTTGCACTCCTGAAATATATTAATGTCAGCTGCTCTGCCCAATTCCAGGCATTAAAAGCACTGCTGGATTTGAGCTGTAATCCTTGATGCAAAAGTGTAATCCAAGCAGGACTAGTACATGTGTGTATAACTGGCCAAAAGACCAGATTAAAGGAACAGCATCTGCCTCAAAACAGCCTTTGGAACTCCTGTGCTGTTCAGTGCAAGGAAATGAAACGATGCACTGGTTTAATTTCCATTTCTAACCCAAATCCTCGTTTTTCATCTTCCTCCTGAATTTTGAGGAGGATTACAGGGAACATTTGGGCCTTGCTGTCCCTCCCCAGCACTCAGGTAGTCGCCCACATGGCTGGGCTGGCTCTGCAGCAGCGTGGCACACAGGGTCCCACACTCCCCAGAGACCTGAGCCCCCTTCCCCAGCCCTGCTCTCACGGAGGGTACAACGAAAGGCACCAAAAATCAGTGACTGTTTGTTTGACACCTAACATTCCTCCCGGGTTTGGGGTTGGCAGCCTCCTGTGTGAGGAGGCTGCAGGACAGGGTGGAACAGCTTTCCGTTATCACGAGCCTCAGAAATGAAAAATAACCTCATGCTGCTGAGCTGCAGCCACCAGCAGCAAGGACAGCTTCCCAAGGCAGGCAGCAGCCCGTGGTTTCCCTCCTGCAAGGCTGCACACCCTGCCCACACCCAAGCCACCCTGGCTGCAGAGCAGCAGATAGGAAAGAGGAAAAACGAGGCCAGTTTGCAGCAGTTGAGGCTCTGGCTGGATCTGGACACTGGTGGCTTTTGCCAGGACCTTTAGGACCAAATGTCATGCCATGCTGGGGGCATTCCCACATATCTTGGGAAGCTCACCTTGGGAAGTGACAGGGATTGCTGTCTGTGCTCCAGGTTTTACTTCTCCCAGCTCAGAGGTTGTAAGCTGGAGCCCTGGAGCGAAGCTGCTTGGTTGTCTGAGCACACTGTCCCAAATCCCATCTCCTGTCAAGAGAGTAGTGGGAGAAGGACCCATTTGCACATCCTCATCACAATCACTCCTTGTCTTTTTTCCTGTGCTCCTCCCAGCACCCTCATTTGCAATTTTCACATGTTTCTGCTCTGTCTCCCTGGACCATAAATCATATAACCAAGAAAGGCAAGCTGGGCTGACAGAAGACATCAGCAATAAGTCAGACAAGAGAAGAGATACCATGGCAGCAGAAAACAGGACAGTGCTGTAATAATAGAATCTATTTTATTTATCGTGCCATCTAAAAGTTCTCACTGTCTGTGTCTCAATACTCTGTGCCAGGGGACAGGAGGGACAGCTGAATGTAATAAGAGCTGACCTGAGCTGTTGTGAAGAGCTTAAACAAAAGACAACTAGGAAAGAACCCAAAATAGTCTCAATAATACAGTTCCGCTGTTGCTTTGTCTTTCTGGAATCTTTCACAGGTGATACTCACTGATCCAACACAATAGCTGGAGGTGTCCCCTAGTTGGGATTAAAGCCTGGGATGGGGTTATTGGGACAGTCCATTATACCTGGTGTTATTTGCACTGTGGTCTGATGGGTGTGAAATGCCTGGCACTGGCTTTGTCTGAGAGAAGGTGAGCACCCAAAATGCCACGGGATCACAACCAGGCTCCTGAACCTCCCAAACCTTCCTGGAAGGACGTGCCATGTGTTGCCTTAGACAAACTCACCCAAACCGTTGTGCTTCCTCAAGCTGTGCTGCTGCTTGGCACACAGCAAACTGGAACAGGACCTTCTAAATATAGAGCTTTTTTAAATGGCTGCAAGAGGGGAAAATATCCTGGATCCATTTATCTTTGCAAGGGAGCACCATGGGGATTTCATAATTAAACTGTGCACATCCAGTTGCTATGGAGCTTTTACCAGTCCCCGGATCCATCAGCCAGAGGAAAATGGGTCAGTGTAGTTCTCTGCAGTCACCAGTTCCCAAATCTGGTTCCTCCCTTGCACAACAGTGCTGGAGCCCATGGTGGTGGTGGAGGTGGCCATGGTTTGCACCAGGAGCTGGTTCAGTGCTGAGCCAGGACCTCACTGGGGGATTTTGTAGCTCCTCACCCCACATCTGCCCCATGGAAGCCCATGGAAGTCTCCACTATGTCACAATATGTTTGTCTCAAACTCAGGCCTTGAAAAGGCCCATTAGAAAATCTACCCTAATTTTTCATATCTTCAACAATGTTAGTCCCAACTTAAAAAAACCCAAGAATTAAAAACAGCCTTGCTGACGAGACCACAGCAGGCTGGATGCTGCTTTTTGTGCCTCATTTTTCTGGCCATAAAATTCCAATTCCATTTTTAGCCAGGGATGCTCTTCCTGGAGGTAGCCTCTCTTTACTTACCTTGATTTGCCATGAAAAGCAGTCAGAAGCCCTGCCACCTTGTGAGTGATCCCTTGAAAGAGCTGGAATGACAAATAAAATACACCCCAGGCACTTCTTTCAAACTGCTTTGGGAAATGTATTCTGTGTATTTCTTGGCCACCTTTAACTAGGTTTATATAAAAGGTCAGAGCAGCTGTGTCCTCTGTGGATCCCAAAGAGGAAAAGCCAAACCAGACAGCAGAGCAGCTGTCCTCAAGGTGGGTTTGACCTTATCAGATGGAGGTAATGCAGGAAAGCACATTAAAAAAAAAAAATTGCTGGTGTGATTAGGCAGATGCCTCAGAGACTGGGACAGGGAAAATTCCTGCCCAACCAGCATGGGCCCATAACGTGGGCTGGAGCAGCATCACCTCCAAAAAGCTTCAAGCAGTGGGGTGTGTGCATAGATTATGGATTTAATTATCATCTCCCAGCCCACTGTTTGGATCACAGGGAGGGAGACATTACTCACTTGCAAGAACTTTCAGATTTTCTCGCTTCTAATCAGCCAGATTACTGGGGATGATGAGTGTTCTGCTGTCTCAAAAATATGGTTCTTGGCAGGCAAGGTCATCCTGCACCAGCTCATTACCTCCAGTAAGGGACATGGAATGGCCACCAGGTCCAGCTTGGTCCTGGATGGGACCAGGGTTGTCCCTCTGTGGGAGGGCAGGGATGGGCAAGAGCTCTTCTCATTATCATAGAATAATTTGGATTATTCCCTTTGCCATGGGTGGGGACACCTTCCACTACATTTTACCATGGTATTTATGGTACCTCAAGGCACCCTAAAAGCCCTAATGAGTGTACACAAGTAAGGCACCGAGGGATTTCTTCTCTCCCAAACACCCACAGCTCCTGGCCAGGGTGGTAATTTATCAACCTCGTTATGCCATCAAAACAAATTGGCTCAAAACACAACAAAGGGCTCTTCTGGTGCGTTAACAGCCAGAGCTTGAAGAGGAAAAGGGCCATAAAAATAATGATCAGTAGTTTTATGGTGAAGACTTCCACAGGGAAGAGGTGATGGCTGTGTGTGTCTGGCTTCCAGGAACACTGAGCTGCTTGTTCAGGGTGAGAAAATGTCAAGGAACCACCAGAAGTTTGCAAATCCTGGGAAGATGCTGGGGAACAGGGCAGAGGAATGTGCAGAGGGAACTCCCACAGCCGCATCCTAAAGTGGATTTCAGAAAAAAAAGCCAAATAATTCCAAGCTCTGAGATCCTGTTAGCCCACTCCTGACAAGGACTAAGCCAGGATCTCAGCACTTCCCGAGCAAAATCCAAAGTCCCTTTAATGAGCTTAATTAAAACATAGAGCCTGGGGCCGTGTCCTGCAGCTGCAGGAGGATCAGCTTGGCCATTAGTGCAGCGCCAGCGATTATTTGCTTAATGTTTTTCTTTGTCATGCTGTTGTTTTCCACTCTCTTCCAAAAAGGGATAGAGACCCCACACATCCTTTGATCAAGCTGGAAACTGGACTCCACTCCGAGCTGGAATTTGGAGGGTTATCAAAGCCTTCCTTGGTGTATGTGAGACACAGCTGAACTACAGGGAGAGAGAAAATTACCTGATTTTGATGTAAGAACTAATCCTGCAACAGGAAAAAAAATAATTATCCCATTCTTTGATATTCCAAAACAAAGGGGTAGTCCCAGAGGTGAGCTCCAGCCCTGCCAAAGACAGGAAAAGCACATTGTGCATGGCTGAGATTTTCCAGTGCTGTTCTGTGCTCCTGAGGTTGTACCTCGTACATTTATTTATATGTGGGTGACTTAATTAGATGTTCTTTTGTCTCAAGTGGCAGCGAGATGAATCAGCACTCTCTGTACACATGCAAGGTCTCTGCTCAGGCCTGGCTCCTCAGCAACTCACATCCTCATCCTCCCAAAAATCTGTGGCAGGGGAAGGGGGCTGCACTCACCTTGGCCCACGACCCCGGCCCAAAGCATTTCCCCAATTCACCTTTGATAACACAACCAAGGTGGTTAAAAGCAAGGGCATCTCTATCAGTTATATCTCAGGCTAAAGAAATCCAAGCCCCAACACACCTCCAGGAATGATGGGAATGAGGGCAGGGATAAGTGGAGCTTGTCCTGCCTCTCCCTCCTTCTCTCCTGAGGGACCCACCATAGATCAGCTGCAGCTTGTGTTGCTACAACTCGTCAGGTAGAAAAGCAAGAGAAAGCTGATGAAAAGAATTCTTGTGATTTACTATTTTTTTTCCTGCCTTTGCAAGTTACCCCAGAAGAGAATGGCACCCCAAATCCCAAACCTTCCAGCCCCCACAGGGTTGCTCTCACCTTGCAGTGCAAACAAGGTGCCCTCTGAGACAGCTGTGGAAAATCTGCTCTTTGCAGGGCCAAAGTCATTTATCCAATACCCAATTAACAAGCCCAGACAAGCACCCGCAAACACAGGGGTGTGTGAGGGTATCAACACCTTGCTCAGCCCAACCCAACCAGGTGACATTTGTGTCCTGAGAGATGTGGATCTGCATCAAGGCCACGGGTGGATGCTCCATCTCCCCCAAGCAGGACTCCAGGGGTGGCCCATCACCTGTGGAACAATCACTGCATGGGCAGAGCACTCACACTTGTCAGTGCAGCTGCAAAGGGGCCCTGACTTGCACATTGATTTTTCCTGTTTTTTTTTTTCCAGCAGCAGAACTGGTCCCTTGCTGTTTTATACACTAAACCCACTCGGTCATGTTCAAAGTGATGCAAGACTGAATTACCAAGTTTTACACATTTTTTCCCCAGTATCTGGCTTCATTTTTCCTCAATGTTTTCATATAACATTGCCAACATCTCATTGTAAAGAAAACTCACGGCTCTGTCAGCCAGATGTCTGCATTCCAGCACTTTCATTTGCAACCAGCAGCTCCTCCTGGCTCAGGAAAAGTGCTGCCCACCCCATTCCAAGAGCAGAGTGTGGAACACGAAGCAGGTGCTGATGCCCAGGGTACAATTCCCAGGATACAATGAAGGATGCAACGATTCCTCCCGGCTCTCTCTCGTTTTCGCTTGGGCAGGATTTTTTCTCTGGCAGATGGGAGTGGGCTGCAGCATTATTTGATTGCTACCTATTTCTGGCAGTCTCACAATATTCTGTTCCACCAGGGCAAGAAGCCATTTGCAGGGGGTTGGACAAGTGAGTGGGAAGTCGTTATGAGCCGCTTTTCTTCAGCCCGGTGATTATGCAAGAGAAGGTGGAGTGTCCAACCTGCAGCGTTTGGCTGGAGGTCTGTCCTGCAGGGTTGGAGCTGTTGGAGGATCAGGGAGAGCTGTGCCATCCCCCAGCTGTGTCTGGTGTCCTGCCTGAGGGTGGAGGTGACAAACCACTGTGCTCCCCTCTGTCCTGTGTCTGCTCCCATCTCCTTGTCCAGCTCCTTTTGCTGCTCCTCCAAATGCAGTTGGATTTAGGGCTTGGAGAAGGTCTCTTGCATCTGTATTTTCAGTGAGAAATGGTGATAGCCTTGCACTGCACATGTTGCTTCCCCTTACAAACCAGCCTTCCTCAAGCAAACAACAGAGTCAAACAGCTCCCCAGGGGAAAAGCTCCTAAAATAAGAAAAGAGCAGTCCATGCTCCAGCAAAGGAGTGAATTCAGGCCTTTTCAAGGCTTTGGGTGTCTCTCTCATCCCCAGCCCAGCAACCAAGCCCTGCTGTGGCCAGAGGTTGGGATTGAGCAGGGAACTTTCCTGGCTCACAGCGATGACACATCAGGAAGAAACATCAGGGCAAATTTCTCCCTCTGCCTGGGCTTGCTGGTGTTATTTCTTCCTTTGCAGGGACAATATGATTTATTGAAGCTTTATTTATTTCCCAGTGGTTCCCCCAGTGCTGTGTATGTGTGGAGAAGATAAACTGTCTCATTATTGCCCTGATCTCTAATCATGTCACATTTTCAGCTGCCCTGTGGTGACGGTGACATGTTGGTGTTTTGTTCTGCTCTGATGCAAGATCAAAACAAAAAGAGGGGAAAGAGAGAGGGGAGGAAACACAAGTGTGATGCAAACTCCAAAATACCCTTGTCCTGCCTTTTCCTTGGAGACCAGCACGTAACAAATGTGAGTGTGCTCGTCTCTGTGGTGTCACTGGAGGCAGTGTGATGGCAGTGTGTGATATCTGCACATCTGCAGGAAATTTGGGGGTTTCCTAAAGGCATATGCACATTCCCAGCTCTTCCCATGAGGGGCTGCATGCCCAGAGTGAAGGGACATGGATTCCCCACAGCAGAGACCTCCACTGCTCTGAGCATCCACTCCAGGAGGTCCTGAGCAGGGCCAGCACAGGTTTGTAAAGGCTCCAGGAATCCTATTCCAGTCTGTAGAAGAAAAATGGGATATTTTTATCCTCCCACATAGCAAGGCAACACACACAGAGCAGGGAAAACCCCCTGAAACCACCTTGAAGATGATGGAAGATGGGTCCTCACAGAGAGATTACAGAGCCTCTTGGTTACCTGCCTAAAATATGACATGTGATATGTAGGGCAAAAGCTCCACAGAAAATTCTTGGGGTTTTTTATGCTATGGTTAAACAAAGAAATAACATGACCAGATGCTCTGAAAGAGGCCACTGGATTTGTCAGTGAACAACAGAGATGCCAGAATGATTAAACGTATTAGATACTGAAAGACAACAGAGATTAATTTCAGCACTTAATTAGAATACCTCTAATCTTCCCCTTCATTGCTGTTTTCCTTCTCTTCCCTTCCCTAGTTTGTCCACATGTGCTTCCAGAGAGCATCCTTCAGGGAAGAGGGAGGTGTGAGATATGCCAATGTTTATTTTAACAGCTCCTTTTTTAGGGCTCTGCTGTGAACAGGCTCCTCCTGTTGAATGGGCTTGTTGCTATGGGATAAAGTGATACAAGTTCCCTGGTTTTGTACTTTTTCTCCCCTCCACTTACATGCAGTTCTTGTTCCTCACTGAAGGACATCACTGGGGGTGTTCCCACATATCCCTTCATTAGTGTCTCCAGGGAATGAATGAGCCACCACTAGTTTACCCTCATGGAGTTTGAGCTACAACTGGGCTGAAGGTCAGGTTGGACAACCTGGTGTAGTGGAAGGTGGCAAGAGATGGAACAAGAGCTTTCAGGTCCCTTCCAACCCAAACCAGCCTGTGATTCCATCAAACCCAAACCGGTGCAAACCCCACAAAGCCCCAGCACCTTCTGCAGTGCTCGAGGACTCCTGGGAGACTCGAGGTGGGTGTTTGACAGAGTCACAGACTCACAGAATCAACAAGGTTGGAAAAGACCTTTGAGATCACTAAGACCAACCTACGACCTAACACCATCCTATCATCTAAACCATGGCACTAAGTGCCTCATCCAGTCTCTTTTTAGACACTTCCAGGGATGGTGACTCCACCACCTCACCAGGCAGTCCATTCCAATGGCAAATCACTCTTTCAATGAAAAATTTTTTCCTAACACCCAACCTAAACTTCCCATATGACCTCCCAGAGTACCTATGCTATTGATTTACCAGATGGCAATTACAATATTAATACCGTATTTAATATTTAAAGCACAAAATGCATTACAGCAATGCCGTGGACTATCAGGTCTGGTAGCCTGTTTCCAGCAGCATGTTTTCAGCGGAGCATTTCGGCTCCTAACACAGTCCATTAGATACCATCACCCTCAGGACAAATTTCTTCCTGACCCTGGTGCTGATTGCCCTTCCGCAGGTTTTATCCCATCTGCCTTAACTGAAAAGGCTATTTTTGTGCCGAAGGCTGGAGCGTTTTACAGCTCTTTATCCCAGCTTTGTGAATGCCCCAGGCCGGGGCTCCTGGCCCTGGCTCCCAGCCGGGACCGGGCAGCACCGAGCTCATCAAGCTCCGAGCTCATCTCTGCTGTAACGAGGCGGAGTGTGAACATCTGGCAGTGGCAGAGCAGCACCGAGTCACTCGCATTATGGTAACACAGTAACGATGGCTGGTAATTAAACTGCTGACAGTTTTTCCTGTGCAAAACACCGGTTTAGTGAGTTTTTCAAGGCGAGTGTTACGGCTGAAAGCTGGGCACAGAGCCCTGCTCGTTTGCAGCAGTTCAGCCTCCTGTGCCACGGCCACGGTGAGGGTTGTGCTCCACAAACCTGCACCTGAGTGTCCACACACCGTGTGTGTGTAACGTGGCAGGGATTCGGGGATGTTCGGCAGGAATTTGGGATTTCCTGCTATATAACGCGTTTCCTGAGGTTGCTTTCCTTCCCAGGGATCCTAAAATCTGCAGGAGAGCCAGCACCCAGCCCTGTGTCCAGCGAGGAGACAGGCACACACATCTGGCCTGGTGCCATCACCTTCATCATCACTGCATCACCACAGCTGTATCAGAGCATCACATCCCTGTTTGGCTCCTTTCACTGCAAAGCCCAAACACCTCTGGGCACTGCTGCATCCATGAGATGTGTCGACTCTTCCAGATGTTTCAAGGGAAATGATAGAAACGATAAGAAGTGTTGGAATCTGGAAGCATTTCTCCACTGCTGCCTGAAGGCTGCCAGCTCTCAAGTGGTGTTTGCAAGAGCAATCTTGCTTGAGAGCACAAATATTTGTGCTCAAAGGCAGCAGGCCTAACCTAACACCTTTTCTTCAGGAAAACTCCTCCTGGATTGCAGGACTCACCCAAGTCTCATTTCCCAAAGTGCTGGCTGAGCCACCCCCTGTGTCAAATCCTTTCCTCCTTCCTCAACACTTGCTCCCAGGTGATCCCATGCTATTCCTTGCTCGTCCTCCTACTCATGCAAAGCCAAACCAAATGCACAGTTCCACTGGTCTGTTTTCCCTGGCACCTGCATTGGAGCACAGCTGACTACTGCTCACTCCCAGGATCACTGGCAAATTCCTACTCCGCTGCTAATCTAAAATCCCAGCGCAGCTACTGAGCCTCCTCCCTGTGGCTTCACATTGCAGAATTGCCATAAAACTTTAATTGAATGCCTCCTTCAGAAGGGGCCCTCCCTGAGTTAATGCCAGCCCCTCTGAGTGACCCTTTGCAGCCACACTATGTCTATTTTATTACAGCATGGCACGGCCAATTTGATGGGAAAGGGAGACTGTTCAGGCCACGGAGAGGAAGTGCTTTAACATTCATTTAGAGTGACAGTGCCCTGGTGCAATATGACTGGTAAATGCTAAATTGCCACAGATGTCAGATTTATGTTTCCTCTCCCCAAGGTCCCTTGCCTGTGGTGCTGGGGGCTCCCTGTGTGTGTTTGAGGAGGGACCTATTTGCTGATGTGCCTGCAGACACCTTCTTTTTTGGTAGGTGGGTGCTCAGAAAGCGCCAAAATGGGACAAATGAAAAAACTACCCTGAAAGCCATGAGGCCTTTAAAAGCCAGATCAAAAAAGCCAGAAGGAGGGTGAGAAAGAGCTCAGCTCTTGTCTGTCAAGAGGGAGCTCATTCACTGCAAAGCAGCCCCAAAGCTGGGAGGATGCTGAGGACCAGGAGGGAAGCAGCAGACTGTGAACAAACCCATGGAGATGGCCCTGAGCCTCTGCCAGGGTCCCAGCCAGTGGTCTGGGATGCTGATCCCTGTTCCAAACCTGTTTCTGAGGGTCATTTCAACCTCAGAGGACACCAAAGCCATGGAGCCACCAGTGCCCAGAGTGACCACGGCTGCCAGTGCAGCCAATTCCTTATGTAATCCCTCCCTTGCATTCCTCTTCTCATTCTTTTTTTGGTTTTATTTGACAGATTTGCTTAAAAAACAGCGTGGGAATACAAATGACATGTTCAATAGAGATCAGCTCGTGGCTTTACAACATTCCAAAGAACATAAGTACTGTATTATCACAAGTCCTTGGTGCAGGATGAGAACAAAAGCCCAGCTCAGGTCACGTTGGCACAGGGCTGTTTGTCATGGATTGCACGGATCTGTCACACAACCAAAGCCACTTCCCTTGGAGATACATGTCCTCCTGTGATGGTTACACAACAAACTGTCAACAGGCATGAATTTACTCTTCCTTGAGGTCCTGGGACTGTTTTGCAGGAGGAAGAAGCAGTTTGAAGCCAGTTGCAGCTCTGAGGGCTGGTGCCTGTTGTGCTGCATCACTCCTTTATGCTCATTGAATGCAATGTCAAGGTGGCCATCCTTTCCAAGTGGATGTTTAAGAGGTTTTAATCAAATCACTTAATCCCCCTCCAGGTCTGAGGAGTGGTTGCTGCTCCTCTTGCTTCATGTTGGCTCTGCAGATTTTAGGAACAGCTCATCCTCAGGCTTGTCAAATAGCCATCTACCTCCTCATTTTTTGGGTCACAGCCATAGATTCATCTGAGGATCCCAAGTGAAGCCTGTGCAATTCCATGCTCCATAGGAGACCCAGATGTTTTCCATGCTCACCTCTGGTAGCTGCACTTCTCCAGCTCACAGCTTGTGTGATACAGTGAATATAATCCATGCCCATCTGGCTTTTATTTATTCGTGATGGTCCTGATCCTACAATGTGCTGAAGTGAATGATCTTGGTACCTGTCAACTGGAGCATATCCAGACTAAACTAATATAAAGAGGGATGTGTACATTCGTTTTTACAGTGCTGTAAAAGTGGAGTTATTAGATCAGCCTCTAATTGCCCTCTTAATGATTGTAACTCCTCTGGACTCATTCAGAGTCATCTCTATTGTATCAGGTATAAAAGGAGCAGCTTCATTGACATGGTTTATGACTTTATTAAAACCAAGGATTTTATATTAATAACTATCAGCTCCTCAGTTATATTTCCCCAGTGAAGGAAATGTGTGTATTGGTGTAGGTCCAAGGCAATTTGTAAACACAAAGTATTAAAAGGCTCAACAATTCTAAAAAGTTTTAATTGGAAACTCAACAAATTGCTTTGCAAGTTCTTAATGCTTCAATATGGAGCTCTCCGATAATGAGGAGCTAATTAAGGGGCCAGGATTCAGGTTTTTATGATAACTGTCTCCATATGGGCTCAGCACTCAGTGCTTGCAGAACTAATGAAGGTCAGAGAAGTAACAGCAAAGGAAGAAAGGGAAATTTTTAGCTCTCAGTGTTGTGATGGTGCTAAGCAACAGCCAGTATTTCTGCCTGGGTTTTAGGCCAGGTGCTGAGTGAGCTTCATTTAATTCATGGGACAGTCTGTGTAAGTGCTTTCGAAGCTCTGAGCTGCCTCTCACAGCCCAAAGCTGCATTCCAGAGCCCACTGCTGCTCCTGTGGGCATTGCCCAGCACAGGTGGGGGAAGGACAAGCTCCAGTTTCCCTGTGCCAGGCTCACAGAACCAGTTACACCCAGTGTCAGACGTGGTCTGGAGGATGGCAGGGGTATCCTGATGGTGAGGTGCTGGGAGCTGCCCTGGCTGTGTCTGAGCTGGGCACACACATGTGCTGCATTCATGCCCAGAAGCTGGGCAGGCATCCCCTGGGATGGGCATGAGGGCTCCAGGGAAGGGGTTATATCAGAGCTGAGGGCAGGAAAGGACCATGACTTGGTGAATTGCAGGAATGAGAGCAAACCCCATGGGTACCCCCTTGATCCCAAGGAAGGTGTGAAGCAGCTGGAGATCACTGCTCCACCTGACCCAAAGGATGAAGGGCAGCAATGAGGTGATGTGCAAAATGAAATCATAGAATCACGGGATGGTTTGGGCTGGAAGGAACCTCAGAGATCATCCAGTTCCACCTCCCTGCCATGGGCAAGGACACCTCCCACTGTCCCAGGTTGTTCCAAGCCTCATCCAACTTTGTCTTGAACACTTCTATGGATGGGGCAACCACAGCTTCTCTGGGCAACCTGTGCCAGGGCCTCCTCACCCTCACAGGGGAGAATTTCTTCCTAATATTTAACGTAAATCACCACTGTTTCAGTTTAAATCCATTCCCCCTTGTCCTGTCCCTCTATGCCCTTCTAAAAAGTCCCTCTCAATCAAATCTGTCTCAGCTGTAGAGCTGGAACTTGGCAGGGTTGGGGGGCTGGGAGCAGGACCTGTGCCCTGCACCAAATCCCCACAAATCCCTAGTACAGTGCTTTCAAATTAATGCCTTGTAAAATATTAACAACACCTAAATACACATACAAAATATGATCAGATGTTTCTCTGAAGTACCTCACTGACTCCCAGGACTAAATTTGGACCAACAAGCCTCGTGCATCAAATAATTAAGTCATAGGCTATAGAAAGCAATCCTCTGGGATGTACTTGCCTTTGAGTGGCTCATCCACTTCCAAAGTAATACATACCATTAAGTATATGACCATATGGCATCCATTTATAGAATATTGCACTACAGGCAAATAGGACAAAGGTACACCCCTTAAAGCACTTTTCTCATCTCATTAACTTTGGGTACATGTTACAGAGAAGCTGCTCTGTCTTTGTTGTGTTCAAGGACATTTTGTGCTGCGGAGTCTTGTCTTAAATGAATTGCACTAGGAAAATTAGGATCTAAATGTAGCTGTGCCCTAAAGCAAACAGCATTATTTTGCCCCTCTGTAATTCGATTTATTTTTGCAGATCAATGTTTCGAAGCAAACGTGTTCTTTTGTCCTCAAATCTTGTCTAATGACCAACCTGTCTTTGGGTGATTTGGCACATGGTTGTGTGTGTGGCAGTGTGCCTGGATGGGTTGCTGACAGATTCAGATGGTGCCCAGCCATGTGCTGTGGTTTACCTGGAACCTCTCCCCCAGACTGGACAAATTGGCTGGGACAAACTCTGTGAACACCTGCAGAGGTCTGAGAGAAGAACTGTCTGGTGCTTGCAGCCATTAGCACATGTCCTAAGACAGAGCACACAAAGCCCAGCTGCTGGGACAATAATCTACACCAAAACGCAACTCAGTGTGTGGTCCAGCTGTGATTCACATCCACGGCAAGGCTGTGCATGGGAATCACCCTGGAGCACTCGAGGAACTGAGCAGGATGCCTGGTGGGCATCAGTGTCCATCCCATTGATTGCAGCATCCCTGGATCCAGCTCCAAACCTTACAAAAACAGTGTGCTGCCCCTAAATGAATCTGCACTGACAAATACATCAATAAAATAGAAATGACTGCAGGTGCATTTCTGCTTTTTGGCTTAACAGATTTCTCCTGCACATTGAAGATCGATATTGCTGCCAATTACATCATGGGGCTCCAGCCCCCTTTTTTAGCTTCTTGGAGAGAAAACCACTGCTAAATATCAAAGTTCCCCACAAACCTGGCAGTCCAGAGGGCTGGAAATACAGTGTGTGGCAGAGAAACAAGTCCTCAGAGAGCTGTCCCCATTCTGCATTCAGCCAACACTTCAGTGAGAGCAGCAGTGCTGACACAGGGCAGCATCTCAGCCCAGTGCAACTGCCTCGAACATCTACATGTGAAGGATTGTTCACCACTTGTGGTTTAATCCAGCTCCAAGAAACCACATTACACCAGTTTTTTTTTTTTATTCCCCTTCTCCTGTTGAAGAGCCCAGCAGGGAACTGCTGCAAAGGCCGGGAGGTTGAAATCCATATGTGCAGTTTGCAGCAAACACCAATTGCTTGTACTCAATTTCCTGACCTTGGTGATCCACTCTCCTTCCCAGGGCCCTAATGCAGTCCTCTGCTGAGTTTGAAGGCTGAGCCTCATCAGGCCACTTAGATAAAAAATCATAATCCCTGGTGGTGCTAAACACAGTCACTTGCTTCTCTGTGTGGAAAGGAAACAATGAGGGTCTAATGATGCACCAGTGAGCCCTTTGCAGCTTGCACAGGTACCAGTTACCCCAGTGAGATCCAGCCCAGTGGGCTCCCTGGGTGGGCAGTGAGAGCAGGAAAGGTCCTGTCTCTCCACCTGGAGCTGGCTGTGGTGTGGGAATTGCTAAATACTGCTCTCCTTGGGGTGGAGGGGAGATGGAACCCCATGTCATGCCAGGGGGAGATGGAATCTCACATCTCACCCCAGACGGAGATGGGAGCTCATGTCTCACCCCAGACAGTGGCAGCAGAATGAAGCTGCTGGTGGTGCTGAGTTCCCAGTAAAATGAGCCCTGCCATGGGGAGAACACACTGTGGAAGTGTGTAAAGGGAGGGCAGGGAAGTGAAGGATTTATTGAGGTGTTTGAGAGGAACACGTTAACATGCAGTGCCTTCAGCTTTGACATTCCAAGAAATTTAGAAGCATTGAGCTGAGAAAGTGCCTCGGATCATTCTGAGGTGTGTGCTGCATCCTGCAACATGGCAAGGCCCCTGCTTTGGCAAAACCAAGAGGAAGGATGTGTTGGGTGCTCAGACCCCAGCAGTGACAGTCACCTGTTGTAACAAGCATTGTGAAATAGGAGGAGATTTTTACCTGCATTAGCTCATCGTGAATTCAGGGTGGGGAGAACTCTGAGCATCCGAGAAGGCAAATGATCCAGTTGCCCTCAGTTGTCCAAGGCACTGTGTCTCCAGCTCCAATGAAGGTGACAGATGCCAAGATTTCCTGCTGTTGGAGCACCAATACCAAACACTGTCAGTCCTGGTGTGGGCATCAGACTCCTGCCCACAACACCAACAGCTCTGCAGCTACAGCTAGAGCAGCCACAGGATTTTTATCTCCTTGAAGCAGCATCTGCTCCAGGTGCAAATGGGAAGGGAATCCCTAAAAGTAGAGAGCCAAACCCTCCATCCTCCCAGTCCCTCCAGCTCCCAGCTGGTTTTTTTTTTTTGATGGCTGCTCAACATTTACCCTCAAACCCCCACAATAATTCCTGTTATCCCTCCCCTGCACTCGCTCACCCATACAGAGAAGACAATAAACAAAGCAGGGAAGTCTCCTAATATTTTTATTGTTCCTTAGATAACTGTGGATAGTACAAAGTTTTCCTCTTAAAAAAAATTAATTACCTTCACACTTCCATAAACAAAGCTTCCCATGGGAATCTGCTGCCACAGAATTTCCACAGAAGCAATTTCCAACCACCATAATGCTATGTAGATAGTATAACAGTAAGAGAATATTCTTGTAATTATCAACATGAAATTGGTTATCTGTGTATAAGGGTGAACACTGATTTTTTTTTCTTTTTAGAAACAAAAACCATCATTTATTAATCCAAACTACATCATTGCATTTACAACATTCATTGCATAAACTGGACATACAAAGTTTTGCCACCTCTGGTAAATAACAGACATACATTATACAATATATTTGCTGAATACATAAGTTCAAACAATATGGGTACAACAACTTGTTCATAATACATACTTAAACCATCGTGTTTAATAGTTACTAAGACACAGATCCATGAGCTACTTCGGGTCTCAGCACAGTTAATCTAAGTGACAAGAACACAGTTGAGAGAGACAGTAGCTGCAATGGAAGGCGAAGAAAACTAACCTGTGATAGGTCTTGTTCAGACAGAGAGAGCTCCTCACGGGTCAGCTTTTTCTGCTTAAAAATACAAATCACACATCCATCACAGCTGACCGTGACGTCGGGGGAATGTCCATGCAACCCACACACAGAAGAGAGCGAGTCTCCCAAGGATAAACTTCCAACAGTCATTGCCTTACTGCTTGAGTATGTACTATAGGTTTGCTATCAGAACAGAAACAAAACAAAACCCCAAACTTAAGTGGTTCTTTAAGTGCAGTTCCAGCTGCAAGTACATGGTTACTCGTGAGTCTATAACACAGGGCCAGACTTCTAGAAATGTAGAGGTAATGCTGATCTGTCAGGTTTATGCTGAATTATCCTCCATGACGTTGTTCTTAATTTTGGCAGCTGTTTATATATTTACTTATTTAAAGTGTGTTTCCTTATTAGCATTTTTTTTAAATTAGTTTCTCCCTTTTTTTCCTTTATATTTTTTTTTAATTTTTTTTTTTTAATTTTTTCGAAACCAGTTTCTTAAACAAGGACCGACTACAACTCGTCAGACCTGATGACGTGGAAGAGGGTGACGTTGTAAAGTATTTGGTGCCCGTTGTTCCAGGCATAGAGAGCCCGATCCTTGGGGTTGTAGTCCAACATGGAAATGTGCGAGTACTTGTTTTGGAAGGGGATGTCGATGTACTCGTAGGTGGAGGCGTTGGTCTGGTAGGCGTAGTGCACCTTGGTGCCTCCCGAGTAGCCATTGGTGACGTAGAGGGTGCCACAGATGATGAAGGCCTCCCCGGCGCTGCGTTTCGGGTAGCTGGTGTTCCAGGTCTGGAGGCTCTGCAGGGTGTTGGGGTCCAACTTGCTGATGACAATGTTCCCCGCGTTCTGGTTGGTGGCATAGACGGCCCACAGCCCGTTCTCATCCACCATGAGGTCAATGTCTGAGTGGCCACCCCAGGCGTAGTGGTACATGTTGTTGTAACCGGCGTAATCCAGGCTGCGGGTCTTGAGAATGGTCTCTGTTTTCAAGTCAAACCTGATAATTATGTGGCTTTGGTATTTATTGAAGTAAATTGAGCCGTTGTAGACCACTTGACCGGTGCCCGACCACGGGTGAGGGAGGCGGTGAGAGGTAAAATTGTCAGTATTCATGAAATCCGCCATGGATTTGTACTCGCGGACGAAGCGGTTGTTGTGGTAGCTGTCCATGTACCAGACCTGGGCAACAGAAACACGTGGGGTTAGAAAACAGCAGAGCCCTTTGCACATCACCCTAAAAACTGGGCTGGGAGAGAAATCCAGAGCAAGGAATCATGGAATCATCATAGAACGGTTTGGGTGGAAGGGACCTTAAGCTCATCCAGTTCCAACCCCCTGCCGTGGGCAGGGACACCTTCCACTAGAGCAGGTTGCTCCAAACCTCATCCAACCCAGCCCTGAATCCAACAACATGTCCAACACCTGTGCCCAGAAATAAATTCTGAAAGTCCAAATCAGCCAAGAAATCAACTGAACAGCAAAGCTCTCCCAGGGGGTAACCTGGTATCTCCACAGGAACACGAGAGCTTAAGTGCTCCCCTGGGAATGTTTCGTGACTGGCACCATCCTTCCAGAGGGCAATTAACATCTTTTCTCTGGCTAAACCCAGCACATTATGTTGATGCTGCTTTTGCTTCCCGTAAACCCCATTGTGGTGGCACTCAGTAAATTATACCAGCTGCTGTGCACAACTCCATTACTTTGGCATGCAGGAGAGAGGAATGCAATCACTCATTGTCAAGGAAATTCAGGCAAAGTCCATATTGGCTTAAAAATCATCAAAAGCTTAAACCAATGCTGCTAAAATATAGGAGAGAAAGACATCTAAATCTTGCTATTGATAAATTGGGGAGAGATTTTAGATCATCATTTAAGTGCCAGTTCACTGGGGACACTGTCTAGACTCCTTAAAAAAAAAGCTTTTGTTATATGAAACCAATTTCGAGGCAAATGACCAAGCTGTGCAGTTAATATCCAGAAGAAATATCCAGCCAGTGATGACATTGTGGATGCAGTTACTGCCTAAAAATAAGAGAGCTGCTTTCTGTAAAAACTGTTTAGGAAGGAGAAAAGGTAAATTTAGGAAGGAGAAAAGGTAAATTTAGCAAGAGGGAAGCCTTTAAGGCTGCAGTTTTGGGTGATGTAGTGCAAATTTCTTTTGCAGAATCTGACAGTGTTGTCTCTGCAGTGTGACTGTCTCCAGAGTCCCTTGGAAGAACAGACCAACATTTGGCTGCTGCCTCTGAAAGGCCAACTGGGGACTCCAAAAACTTTGTGGGGAACTTCAGCCCTCCAGCATTACGTCCCTGGAAACCCTGCAGAGGTGGGGAATGAACATGTGGCAATTTGCTCCGATTTTTCACACCTCCACCTTGGTGGGCTTGAGGATGTCTGGCAAAAGCACCAAGAACACCCACACATGTCCCTGAGCCCATGGCAGAGAGGGGTCTGCAGCCTGGGAGAGCTGGAAACAAAATGCCTGCATTCAACTAAACCAGCTTGGGAAATTATAGGGGAAAAAAAACCCAAACCCAGATTGTCTTTCTGCTGCTCCCATTTCATTACCTGGTATCAAAAATTCAACGTGCCAATGTGTTGTGCTCGGTTTTTAGAGAGAAGCCCAGCAGAACCCCATGTCATCCCACTGGGGCTGCAAGGTGGCAGGACCCAACAGCATTCCATGCTTTGGAGAAGCAGAGATTGAGGGATGAGCAACATCTCATCACACCACTGGCTTTGAGCAACCTCCTCCTGCCAATGCACATCAATCCCAGCCCTCAGTATCCGCCTGCTGCCTCATGCCAGGCTGTTCCTGTGGGACTCAAAATCTTCCCCAGTTGTGTTCCATGGTTTCATGACATGAACAAATGACCATATGAACCACCAAACACCTCCAGGGGCCTGGGGACTGAAGATGGGATGATAAACTGCCCATCTTTCCCCATCTCCACTTTCCCACTCTGCTGAGCAGCCAATGAAATTCACTTAATGGTGTGTTCCTAATAAAATTCCCAGTAGGTTTATATATTAGATACACAGAGATGCTTGTGAAGCTTTGGCTACAATTTACAGTCTACTTGCACAACAAAAATACACTGCAGAATAAGGCATGGGTAAAAAAATATTAAACATAGTGGTTTGAGACAAAACTCTCTGAAGACATGGGAGGATCTGTAGCATCTCAACAACCAGCTTCAGCTATAAATGATGTTAGTGCCATGGGATGCAGCAAACATAGGCTGAAGGAGACAATTCTTTCTCTTCTCTAGAGTAAAATGGGGTGATGTGGGTAAAGCCTTCTCATCTCACCTCCAATCAGGATTTTATTTGGGCTATAAGTGAAATTTTTCTTAATAACTCAAATACAGAGGTGCTGAATTGGGGAACCAGTGCCAACCAGTTGGCTGCTGGAGGGAAACAGCCTGACAACTTAAGTCACCTTCAAAGAAGTCACCAGGGGTGGCTTCTCCAGAGCATCTCTGGTCCTGTCTTAGCTACAGAGCTCCCAAAATAGCTGCCCCAATACAGCCCTTGCTGGTGCCTTTATCCTCTGACGAAGGATGCTGCATGCAGGAGGGAATTACATGTGGCCAAGCTCTGTGCCTTTGTTTTGCTTTGCTGCCTGCAAATCCTCAGCAAACACTCGAGATATTTTCCATTCCATCAGTCATGGGAAGCCTGGATTGATTTTCAGCCAGTTATTGGCCTCCTACCTCCTTGGGATCAAAATTGAATGGTCTGAATGGAAAAAAAAAGACCAAAACAAAGCAAAACAAATCTCTTTCTCTGACTGCAGTCAGTTAATTCCTCACAACACTGGAAGTGAGGATGGAGGACAAATGCAGTCAGATGACATTATCAGAGGTGCTGGCAGCAGAAAAGCAGCAGGGACCAGGACCACAGGTCCCTCTGCTCAGCCCCAGCTCCCTCCTGGCTACCAAACACGGAGGAGAAACCCAATATTTGATTTTCTTCCCTGCTGGAGGCGGGGGGGCACAGACCTCGTGGTGACACTTCTGAGACCAGGAACACTCATCACTGAGTCTCACCTGCCCAGAGAAGGGAGCAGTGCACAGGGCTGCTCTCCCCTTCCTCTCCCTCTCTTCTTATGGGATGCTCAGCCCCCTCCTCCTGCAGAGAAGGCCAGCATAGCCCTGCCAGATGAATTAGGACCTTCCCCAGGTTTCACAGGGCACTCTGGGCTTCTGTGCTTGGCTGTGATGAGTTTCCAGTGAGCTGGGTCAGTGGAGGTGGGGACACAGGGGAAGCTGTTGTGGCCTTACCTTGTTCTCTCCCTCGGGAGCGAGCGGGTCCGTCATCCACGATCCGAACCGGGACCCCGAGGTTTTAATTGTGATCGGGTCACTTATTCCTGTCAGCTTGCCACAAGCTGGAAAAGAGTGGAAGGAGGCTGGTGAGCACCACATCAGCCCCAAAGCCCCAGTGAAGGTCCCTACCCACCCTGCTGTGCCCATTGCTCTGCCTCGCTGGTGGCAGCTCTGGGTTTATTTAATTAGAGGGAATTAAGTCAAGAACAAGTGTTGGATGCTTTTGGTTGTTTCATGCCTCTTAATAACAATTGTCCTTATCACACTGTCCCCAGGAAAACAAGCTTTGCTGATCCAGCCAGGCTGTGAATGTCACAGAATTGGGAATGAGAAGAATGAGCCAGAATGGAGCAGCCAGGTGGAGGAATTAGCTGAAGAGCTGCTCATTTCTGCTCTAATACAGTGGGTGCAGCCAAGATAAAAAGACAGACGTGTCTATTCCAGCCCTGCTGGAAACATGAGTTTGTTACGGGTTATGCAAAGGAGAAAAAAAAAAAAAGGTGGGAAATGATATACAATATAAATCCCTTCCCTACACAGACCATTTACCAGCACCTACCAGCCACCTCCTCTGATCCCTGTCGTGTCTGCACACTTAGGAGGCACTAATGAATTCACCAGCCTCCTCCCAGGCAGCTCCAGGGGAGGAACCCAAACGCAGCAGGACGAAGGCGGGAGGTGTGGTGTCCCAAGGATCCCTCAGGAGCTGCCCTGGGAATTCTGCCCACACTCAGCATCACCACAACAGGGACGGGCACCTGCCCAGTGCTGCCAGCCAGGTTGGAAGCACACTCAGGTGCTCCACACTTACGGAATTCAGTGGGAACATCAGTGCATTTTGCAAGCCCAGCTCAGTGCCTCGCTGGGTTTTCAAGCACTAAAACTGAGGAGAAGCAGCAGCACCTCTCCTCCAGCTTGCCATGCCAGCTGCTCATGGCAGTTTGTTTCCCTTCCATGGTTCTGTCCCCAACACCAAACCCAGCACCCCTCCAGGGATGCCCATGGATAGGTGACTGCCACAGATCACTGCAGTCTCAGCAGGGAAGGTGCAGCCAGAAGCTGAGTTCTTTTCTCCAGCAATATCCCCAAGTTTCAGCAAAGCTGCCACTCTGGTTTTCTGCATCACCATCATTTTAGCATATGTGCAGTGAGGAATGACAGGTGAAGAGACAAAGATGCCTCAAGAGGGACTGGGGGCTGGTGTTGGATGCTCTGTTGCTACAGGAGTGCTCATTTAAAACCTGGACACAGCACAGAGCTGGTCCTGCAGCAGCACCCCCTGAACAAGGCAAGCTCAGCTCAGTGGCACCAGGGGGGCAGGCACCACCTTGAAGTTCAGAAGGCATTTCCTACTTCTCCTTTTTGATGTGGAAGGCAGGAAGGGGAAGGTGGAAGTGCTGGGCTGGAGAAGCTGCTCTGAGTGCTGGGTTTGAGCACCCAGCTGAGCTGCAGCTGCACTGCAGTACCTGCTCAGTGGGGTACCCAGGGCTGGGGCTGCAGGTGGGAGCCCCTGCAGGTGCTGCTGAAACACAAGTAGAGCTCTGTCAGCTCGGGACAAGGTCATTCTGCTCAAAATCACCAAGTAAAATCATAGAATAGTTTGTTATAAGGGACCGTTACAAGTCATTTAGTCATTACAAGACATTTCATCCCTCCTCAACTACATCAGGTTGCTCAGAGCCCTGTCCAACCTGACTTTCACAGAATCATAGATTCTAGACATTGAACATTTCCAGAACATACACTCTGCAATCTCTTTAGCTGCCTTCATCCTTAGCCTGTTTTCACCTGCACCTTTATATCCTGATCACAGCCATGGGACACATCCACCTACCTCAGCTCTGAGCTGTGGCCAGAGGGGTCACCTTAGCCCAGGGCATAAAATAGAGGAAGATATTTTTGATGTGCACCAGCATGACATGATCAGTCTCCCCACAGCCTTCAGACCCAGGCAGATAAAGAGAGATCCCACCAAAAAGCAGACAGCTTTCCTGGCCTCCTTGAGACATGACATGCAGGAATCTGCCCTCCTGCCTGAGTGATGCACTCAGGACCTCTCAGCTCAGGGAAGAGCAAAATATTGGCAAAGGGATGCAATGGGTTAAAATAACAATTTTTAATGCCTTGCAGATTCCCCTTGCAGAGGTCCAGCTTTTCTCTAATCACAGATCTGCTCAGGCTGCCTGCCGTTATCACAGCCCTACATTGCTGTCACTTATCTCTTCCTTCCCTTTCCCTGGAGAGAAGTGTTGTATGAAAGCTCATTGATTTAGAAAAATAGTTAAAAAAAAAAAAAAGGCAGCAGCAGCTGATAAGGGTAAACTAGTGTTGTTTGCAACATCTCATACACGTTTAGCTGGAGGCACATTCACAACAGCTCTTCTGCAATGCAAGAGGGTTGTTCTTACACAAGGTAAGGTTTTCTCCCTCCTGGTGTAAATCTATCCCAGGCACTCAGATGGTGGGGGAAAGTTTCAAATGGATTAAGTTCTTAGTTAGCCTGGTCCCTGCAACTCTCCTGGGCTTATCACCTAGGGCTGGACAACTACAGCCTCTGATCCTCACCCACCCATCCATCCCTGATGAGATCCACACCACACTCTGAACATCATCAGCAATTTTCCCCTCATAATTCCTGGGACTTTTGCAGCAAACCTGCCCTCCTGTTGGGATGCTACAGGCATTTCAGGTCACTCAGGGACAAATGTGCAGGAAAGCATGACCTGGTGCTCATCCAGGAGAGAGGGGAAGCCTGTGAGCAGCAACTTTTGGGGCACCACAGAGGAGCTGTTTTCACTCTCATTCCCCCAGTGCTATTCAGGTCCTTCTTCCTGGAAAACAGCACAAACCAGCCTCTATCCCAAGTGTCCCTCCAGCCTCTGTCCTGCCCTCCTGCAGCTCTGCAGAGCAGCCATGAAACACCCCCAACACAGCCCCTTCCTTTTGCTGCACGAGGAATTTTCCAGCAGGAGAAGACACGCTTTCCTCCTGCCAGCTAAAACAAGCTCTACCATCCTCCCCGGATGCCAACACCTCCGCTCCATATTTCTCCTCAGATCCAGCCCACAAGTGATGTTTAGCAGCTCAGCAGCAACTGATCCACCAACGCAGCCACCGGCTCCTTCTGGACTCTGTGGTTCTGCTTGGGCTCCTGCTCCTGCTGGGATCCTTCCCTGCTGGGGCTTCCCAGGAAGCCAAGGTTTGATCCCTTCATTCCAGTCCCAGCCCCCTCTAGCAAGGATGGGGCTGTGGTGGCTGGGTGGAGCTCTGTCCTCATCTCTGTTGCCTGGTTGGGAGCAACCCATCCCAAAAACACAGGGACAGGCTGGCAGGGCTCTATCCCCACCCTTATGCCAGGATTTTTTTCCAAGATTCAGGAAAAGCTTGTGCTGCCAGGCAAACACGAGCCTGGGGAGCACAGCCGAGTTCAATTCCCCCTTGAACCAGGAGAGACAACCTCTCCACTCCTCCAAGGTTCCTCTTAGGAACATTAATGGAAACGTTAAAATCCCTGTATAAATAGTGATCTTTGAGAGTGTAAACAGAAACACAGATTGAACCTGCCATTATTGATTTTTTTTTTCCTTCACACACATGCCAGGGTCAGGAAGTGTTTTCACTATTGATCCATCAATAATGCTTAGGAAACCCAAAATGCAAAACAGCACCTTGTCTAAGGAAAATGCTGCTGCACTGTGGAGCATCAGGGCTTCCATCAGGGAGAGGTGAGATACATGGGAATACGGCACATCCCTCCCCTTCCCTTGTCCTGTGCTCATTGCAGCAGCTCCCTGACCCTGTTTGGGGCACCCTGAGCTGTATCCTGAGCTCTGGGGTGAACACACCCCAGGTGAGCAGCATTGTTGGCCCACACAGGAGCAAATCTAAGCTGAAATGTGAAATATCGGTGAACCCCTGAGCAACAACCTGCAGCAAACAGAAATGCTCAGCAATCAGGGCCTCATCGTGTAGCAGCAAAGTGTAAGGTTGTTATTTGAATTTAACTCAATTAACTACCATTTTCACTGTTTTACATGCCAGAGTGATAAACAACATTGGAAATTCAATCCCTGCTGTTTGCTGTTAAGCGACCAAATAAATCACCCTCCTGGGTGAGCAGCAAATCCTCCTGGATGAACCTTTGTGAGACACAGCATCCATCTCTGCAAGTACCCAGGGCTGCTGCAACATCCCAGGGCAGAAGAGCTGCCCTGACTCCACAGTACAGAGATAGCAAGAGGAGAAGAAGGGGCAGAGCCAAAAATCTCAAATAAAGACTCAGCATGATTAAAAAAAACACTTAAAAGTTTCTAGACAAAGTTGTCTGCAAGAGCTCACCATCCCTTACCTGCCACAGTCTTACCTGGGCTACTGGTCCCAACTGGACATGGGCATGAGGGGGATGGAATGAGCCAGGACATGGCCTGGAGCAGAAAGGTTTAATGGTCCGTGAGCAAATTCTAATTTTTTTGGAGCCCTGAATGGTTTGGGAGCTACTTGTTAAAGTCTACTCAGGTTCTGTGGGAGGGTTGTCACAGCTTCCCTGGCTGGAGAGGGGCTGGTTCAAAGATCTGTCCCTGGGAAAATGCTTCTAAAGCCCTGACTCAAAACCCTGGTCCTGCTGCTGTTCCCTCTCCCTGTCACCCACAGCTCCTCCTCATCTTCAAGAGATGGGCTGAAGGCTATGGATGCAGCCAGGGGATCCCTCCTTGGGCACCTTTGGCAGGGGAGGGATGAAAAAAGCCATTTGCAAGGCAGAGCTGCCCTGTGCTGGTGGTGTGGGCCTGCTGGGGGGGTTTGAATGTGTCCTGGGTCAACTAGACTTTCCTGAGCCTGTCGTCCTTCCTTATGTTCCTCTCCTATCTGTTCATCCTTTCTTATCTTCCCTACTGCAGGGCTGTCATTCCCGAGATGTCTGCATGATTCTCACCTGATAAAGCTCCAGGAATTAGGTACTGCTGACACAGAAGGCACCAAGTCACAACCACCCTGATCATTTCTGTCCCCATTAAGCTTTCAGAGTGAAATCCAAGTGGGTAAAGGCAAGGTCAGAACTTTCCTGCCATCCCCAACCCAGCTGTCCTTTCCATGACCATCACAGGGCAAGGAGAGGGACCACAGATATGGGGCAGAAAGCAATGGTGGGACTCTCCCCAGCCCCCAAACCAAACCTGGGTGCACCAGTGCTCATTAATAAAGGAGAAATCAGCCTCTGCCCTCTCACTTGGCCAGCGGGGTTATACCTGCCCCAGGGGTATCTCGGTGCCTTATTCTGCACACTCACAGTTCAAATACTCAGAGCATCCAGGCTTAGGTGGGAATTCACTTTCCTCTCTGAGATTTCAGGTTAGATGGAGTCCATAAGGGATGGACATGGGATCAGAGGGCAGGATGGAAATGCAGGGGGAAATAGAGGGGCAGCAGCTGCTTACAGACGTGTGGAGGCATCTAGAAACAAGCAAAAGCAACCCCACCAGCAGAGCCAAGAGAGAAACAAAGCATTACCTTGCCAAGGATATAAAGTGTTCAGAAGAGATCTGATCTTCCATGAAGTTACCTGAGAGTGTAATTTCGTATGTGCTACCGAAATAGACTGCAGAGCAGTTAATGTGTTTAGATTATCTAAATTGCGTAACAAGAAAGTCAATAATGTAAGGAGAAATTAAATCAAGTCAGAGGTGGCCCAACAAATGGTGGGGAGAGTTCTTGTAGCTGTGGAAGACTGTGCCCTCCTTCCCACCTGCTCACCCTCTGTTTGGGGTCAGATGCTGGGTTTGGTGAGAGCTCCCCACAACGGACCCACAGGCTTCAGAGTCAATTAATACTCTCTGAATGAGATTAGAGATGAATCTCTGGTGTTTTAGCATCAGCCTGATGGAAAAGGCTCCCTGCTCCCTCAGGGAATGGGAGACACAGGGACATTTACATCCTGCCCAGTGTCACAGTCCAGACCACACCCCACACCAGCTCCATCATGCTCTTCTCCAGGGGGATTTGCAAGATGCAAAAGGAAAGGAAAACAAGGGAAACCGAGTCCCAGCCTGCACACCCCCACACAAACACCCCCACGTGCCGAGACCTTTGCCGATGGGCCACGTCCAGTTAGCAAAAAGGTCGGCCACGGATGCAGAAGCAAAACACGGGCACATGTGTTTGCTTTGCAGAAGCGACATCGGCCACGGCCGCTCATGCAAACGCTGCCCAGCGCCACGTGGGCCCGATCCTGAAGCACTTACACCACCAGCAACATTGCCCATGCGAGTAATCCTGGGCAGGACTACTCCCAAGCTGAATGTTACTTATAGCATAGCTCCTTACAGGATCCAACCTGGCTGTGCGAGCTCATCCCTTCCAGCCAGGCACGGCACAAGATGGCCAGTGTGGCATCTCTGCCTCCGGATGGGATGGGAGGTTTAACATCGATGGTGTTTAGCCAGTGCCACCATGTTGTTCTGAGCCTACCTAATTTTTGCATGCATGCACGAAGCCTTTCTTCAAGATTTGACACTCTGTTCTGAAGCTCTTCGTAGTCATAGGCGCCAATCTCTTCCTGGAGTTCGTTTAGAACTGACGTCAGATTCTGGACCTCCTCTTTAAACTGCAATACCAATTTGGCATCGGCTTTGTACTCTTCCAACACTGGTATCAAAGGCCTAAGTTCCTCCATTTTCGCTTTTATTGCCTGCAAGGTTAAAATAAGCTCGGTTCAGTGCTATGCGTGCAAAAATCTGCAACACTCTGCCTTGACCTGGTTGCTTCCTACGTGAGCGCAATGTTCATATCCCACAATTATTAGCATTAAAATTAGTTTAATTATTATTTTGGTCCAAATGATGTATTGGAAAGAACATATTAAACAGGCTGCAGAACACCAAAATATTTGGGAAAGGCCTTTATTTGTCATTTTTAGAATGCAACATCTTAGGGTTACATGCTTCAGATCACATACACAAAGAGTTGGTTTTTTTTTTTTCTTTCCAAAAAATAAAAGAAAATAATATATATATGCATTGACAAGGGTTTCAAACTATTCATGAAATGCATCTACAATTGCATGCAAAGGAAGATCTCGGCTGTGTGGTTCAAGGTTCCTTAGTGAGATATGGTGCTAATTTGGAAAATAATCAAAAAAATCAATGCATGGTGCAAAATGCTCTGTGGCCCTCTTTTCATGGTTACATGGGAGTGAACTGCTTCTTCAGTCACTGCAGCATTGAAAAAACTTGCTTTTAAGTTAGCCCTGTAAGCAAGAAAATGAAATACTGTTGAGGATCTAGCTCACTAACCTGCCTTATATAGATAGCCATTCATAGACAAATACTCTTACGGAACTAAAGAGAAAAAAAAAAACAACACGAGCTCCAAACCACTCACATTTTAATGCTGGCATTAGCAGAAACAAAATGCTGTGGCTGTTCTTTAAAATGGTGCTTTGGCAGCAATTTAGACAAAAATTCCTTACTGTTTTTAGGCACAGACCATAAAAATCAAAGTCATTATCAAATGTATTTTGCAGAAATGAATTTTTTTCCTTTTTTTTTGTTTTTTTTTTAAAAATTAAATGAAGGCCTTGTTTAAAGGCTCAGTATGCAGCATTTTGTTGAAGATGCTTTGCTCCAGCAGCTAATGAATAGACATAAATATGCATGCACCTACCCATTAATGAAGCATGTTAGTACACACAGAATACCTGGTGCTGCTTAAACTACTGCACAGTGGCCAAGTTCACAGTGCCCAGGGCTGTGACATCTGCCTGTCTGCTGAAGCAGCTTGGGGCTGAACTGCATCAGATATTGATCCTCAGCCTCATTCCTTTCCTTCCCATCCATCTCCTCCTATTTAAGTCATGAGCTTTTCCCTCCTGCTCTTTGCACACGGGGAATATATTCATTTTATTTGCTTGCACTCCCCTATGCAAGCTCCCTGTCAGGCAGTGGGGAGGATTAAACTCATCAGAATGATGGGGGAAAAATAATAATAATAAATAAAATAAATAAATAAATACATAAAAGAAACTCATGCTCAAATCAGGAAGATGGTCCTTACATCCAGACTGCAGAGCTAAATTTAGGGCCCTGCAGTAACTGGAGATGGGGAGCGGAGGAGGTGGAGTTGGTGAAAAGTTTTAAGAACCTTCTTCCCAGCTTTTTATGATATAATCTTGGTATTTAAGTATTTAACATTAAAAATTCTGCTTTAAAATACCAGCCAGCTGGGCAGCTGCCTGAAAATGAGGGTGAGAATCAGCTGGGTGGCTGATCACAAATCTCCCCAAATTTCACTGGAAATCATCTCAACTTGTTTTTCAAATCTATTAACCCAAAGCACTACTAAAATTCCAGATTCCAAATATGGCTAACAGCCTCTTTTGGGAAGTTTCACTTGTTCTCAAGTAAGTTCTTGAGGGTTTGGCCACTGCTGTCAGTGCCAGCTGCATTCCAAAGGCTGGCAGCTCCACTCCTTGTTTGTGCAGCACCAGGACACAACAGAGTCCATCAGAAGGTGTTGGCTCTGCTGCCAACACCATTCCTTCAAAATTGGACAAAATCCTGGAGATGTGCAGTTTGCCAGCCTGAGGACATCTGTAGTAATTGTACTTTTGGGGTTTTTTTTGGGGGGAGGGTTGGTGTTTGAGTGATTAACCCATTGCTACAGCCACCCCAAGGGGGACGTGGTTTGGTGACAGCCTATTGAGGTTTGCCATGTGCTGCAGAAATGGAAATGGAGCCCCATTTCCTGGTGTTTCCCAAGAAATGGGGCTTGGGCTTGGCATGGGGAAAGGCTTTGTGGCCATGGAAGGGAACCCACCTCTCCCAGACCTCAGCTGCCCCAGGGTCTCCCTGCAGACCCCCTTATGGAACCACCCTACACTGCCCTATTTGGGGCACCCAGGTGGTTTGTGGGTGTGGGAACATGGAAATTTATGCTTCCATCCTATAGAAAAATGTACTGTGACTGAGCATGTGATGCCACAACTGGATCTGGCTGTGCTTTGGACAGGGGGGAGCCCATGGATGGTCCCCCTGAGGGGAACCAGGGCCACAGTCCCATGCACACCCCGAGAATTCCCTGGCCACAGCTCCATTAACAGTTTGGAAAGCAGACATACCTTAAACTGCCTTGCCAGGTGCTGCTTGTGGCTTTCCTCCACCTGCTTGAATTTTGATTCCAGTCCCCTCATCTGGTTTTCCATCTTCTCCACGTACTGTAGGTCTCTCTGAGTCCGCCTGTCCAACACCTCTATCGACTGGGACATGTTTTGCACCTGTCAAACGAGAAGGGACTCATTAAGAAGGTGCTTCCAGCAGCAAGGCAGCCCCCCTTGCATCCCAACACTGACCTTTCCACACAGTCAGCAGAGCTAAAGGGCAATCAGCCCATGCATTATTTACTAGTTAATCAACACCATCTTATAGATTATGACCCCGTGCTCTAAAACAGAGCAAATTCGTTTCATAAACGTTTTTTCTGCTGCGCTGCGGAGAATAATTTAACAACCTCACATGCAAATAAGGGTTGTAGTTGAGGGTAAAATGCATCACTCACAACAGCCTCTTTGAGGGGCTGGAGTGGCACCTGCTGTTGCACAAGGAGAGCTCTCAGTGGAGCACAAGCACACCTGGCTGTGAGGAAAACCTCTGCTCAGGTGCACATTTCCATCTCCTCACGCACCTAAGTGACACTGATTGCCTAAATGCAAACTTTACTCCCAGCCACTAAAACTTCATTATCCAAACAGCCCGACTGTTTATACAGCATCTGCCACAACAAATCCAGCTGCTGCTGAGGGCATCCTGACGCTGGGAAGTACGGTGGGAGTTCCCACTCCCCACTGGTTCCTGCCCGTTGTGCCGCGTCGGCAGCTTTTGGAGCCGAGCGGTGCCGCATCCCCCCAGCTCCCCGTGCAGAGCCCATCTGGCCTCGCCGAAGGAATGATGCAAGAAGGTTGGCTGGGCTCATCGTGAGAAAAAGAGCTGGAGGTGTAAGGAGGGGAAGGAAACACCAGCTAGGCTGACCTGATTTGGAAGGTCGGCTGCCATCTGATTTAGTAAGATATTCCCTCCTCTCGTTTTTCAGGCTTAGGAGAGGGGGAACGAAGCTCTGATGTTTGTTGCCAAAGCACTTATTTAGCATTAAGCAGGGGGTGATCTCTGGGGTCTCTGCATCAGGGATGGATGTGTTTGTACCATGGATGGTACATTATGGGGCTCAGCCCACGACTGGGGCTCCTGCCACTGCCACGTCACCCCCAGCAGCGCGACCGTCGGCACCGTGGGGATGACGTCTGTGGCTCAAATGAATCAGGCATCCGAGCGTTGCTGCTGCGTCAGGGCCCTCACATCACAGCCATCCTGGTTCCAGTCTCTTCCTCTGTGGGCGTCTGAGCAAAACCCAAATGTGAGCCAGCACCGTCTCCGCGGATCCGCTCCCAGACACTTCCCAGAGCCCGCGCTGCCACATCCGCTCCCGTCTGTGTCCTCGCCAGAGCCAGTGCAGACAGGCTGGGATGGGGAAGGAATGGTGCAAGTGCGATATTTCCTCTGGCAAATCACGCTGGGCTGCTGTGACTTACCTCGAGTGACAGAGCGAGGGCACAGCAGGACACGTGTGCACAGCCAGGGCTCGGGGACTACTTGCTGGAACCAGCACAGGTCAAATGCCAACTGTGGTGCCTGCAGTTCGAAGCCCATCAAAATGCCCATTGCTCATGCACGATGACAAGGAAACTATTACAGGGGTCTATTAAAAATGTATGGACGACCTGTATTTCAAAGGCCAACAGTGTGGAAACATTCTGTACACCTGCTCTGGGGGGCTGATAGTCTTTCTCAGCAAAGGTGAAGCTATTTTCAGTCTCTGAGTCCCAACTCACCAGCCAGGGATGAACCAGCACCCATCCTGACTACCCCCAAGGACCTGCTCAGGGAGGTGTGAGAAGTAGGGAAGAGCATAACAAGACCCTCTTGGTTGGGAGAAGAAAAGAGCAAACCTGAGCTTAGCCTGAGCCTGTTCAGCTCCCATTTTAAGCTGTGCCTCCCCAGGGAATGTGAGCTCTCAAGTGGACACAGTTGGGTGCTAATGCACCTGGGCTGGATGTGGAAGAGTTTGAAGATCTCTCTCTACCCTGAGGCAGAAGGGAAGTCTTAGATAAGCGTGGCTGGTCTGCAAATATTTTGATTCTAGTAATCCAGTCTATCCTCCATTAAGTCGAGCTGTATCTACCCAACAGGATTGTTCCAATGGATTGGGATAACAATCATGAAAAATTGATCTAATTTATTCCACTAATGCCTAACCCCAACTAAAGGCCAAGTTGCAAATAATCAGCAAAGAGTGTTTCTGTAATGATAGACCAGTTTTTGAGTCCCCAGGGGCTGAGTAAGGCTATGGGGAGCTCCTTACGCTGCCTTTTGGATGGTGGGAAGGGAGAGACAGACTCTGCTGTCAGAGCATCTCACTGGAGCTGCTGCTCTGAAACACCTCTGGAGTGTTTCTGCCTCTCCCTGACTGCAGAGGAAAATAACCTCCTCACACGCCTCTAAGTGGAGATGCCTAAAATTAGCTGCTGTGCTATTTTGGGAGTGGGTTTTACAAGCCCAGACTCGGTATTTGTTGCCCATATTGTTTTCAGCCAGACTTGCAACACCTCTCCTGGTTCCTGAGAGCAATGTGTGCTTCAGCAGCTGAAGATCTGCTGGGTTTCCTTCATTAGCATATTATGCCCTTGATCCAGCAGAGCACTTTGGCACATGATTAGGTTTCAATGAGACTGTTCATAGCTTAAACTTAAGCATGTACAGAAGTGCTCTAATGAACTCAGGCCCAAGGATCCTGTCTCTCAAATTCGCTCAGCTTCATCCATTAACTGCTGTCCTCAAACATTGGCTAAAATGCTTTTTGTCCCCACTCTCAACCTGAAACCTCATTTTCATTAAGCTAATGTGAGAGAGATACCTGTGATGGCCTTGGGGAAAGAGTTATTTTTAGCATTTGAAACAGAAAATTAATACAAATGAAACTTCCAGTGCTGTTCTTGTCATCTTATTTGATATCGAGTTGTTTCAGGATTAAACCAGAATAACAGAGAGTCAATACTGGCCTGATGACCTTAGTGAGATCTATAAGGTCAAAAGCCATGTTTGAAACCCTGCTTGAGCTTCCCTATAGAACAGCCTTTTATTCCAGCTCCAAAAGGGCTGTTCTAAGCCCACCTTTGAATTGGGATGAATCTTTAGCCTTGGGCAGCTGGACAAACTGGTGTAGCGACAGCATGAGGCATCCTGAGGGAGATTTTCATGGTCTACATGGAAAAATTAGCAAAGAAATGGACTCAGCTAATGGTCCAGGACATGAAAAGTTCATCTAATAAGGTCTCTAGAAGGTGAAGTGAAGGCTGAGATGTCATTGTCCTCTGTATATACACCTCAGAGTTACTACCAAAGGAACAAAAAGAACTGTTTAATCTGGAAATCAGTGCTGGCAAAGACGAAGAATTGGCAGGAAACCAAAAATGGTTTAACCATGCAAGGAGGAAGTCCTCCCAGACAACAGGGCCAAAATAAATAAATAAAAATCGGTTTGAAGATAAAGCATAATCTGTTTATGAACAGGATTTAGGTGATGCCTTGGTCTGGATGCAGTCCAAGGTCTGGACTCAGCACCTGACACATATAAGGTTGGAAGGACTCCGTGTACTCCAGCCAAGGATGAGCTCAGACACCTCGAGTGTCAAACCATGGGCTGAACACTTTGTGCGGTGGCGAGTGGCCCTGGCTCCCCTCCCCTCCCTCAGCGCTGCTCTTTAACCTGACAGGGTGCCCAGGACTCCCTCCCAAGCCACAGGAACTGCAGTTCCTACACAGATGCTCATCCCCATGAGCTGAGCAGAGATGGCTGCAGACCTGGCAGCTCTGAACCTCGAAATTCAGCTGCTGAAGCCTCTGTGTGGAGTTTTCCACTGAAGCTGCTGTAATTGGTTTGTGTACACACACACACACATACGCAAATGCAGCTTATTTCTTGCAACACCTCATCGTTTTCTTTGAAAATCCAAACACAATTACCTCTTTGACACATTATGCTGCTTCATCTGCTGGCAGAGACAAACCAGGAGCTGCGAGTTTTCCCATCACAAAGCTAGAGGTAAAATGTCAGATGAGGGAAGGAGTTTTCAGGTTTGAAATCCTTCCTGGGAAGCTGGAAGCTCTTCTCTGCAGTTGGTTGTTCCTACAGGGATTATCATTCCAGCCTTCATCAAGATCAGATGTCTGGCACTACGAGCCTATTCTTTATTTTGGGGTTTTTCATATAGGTTAGTGTAGGAGTGAGATGCAGACAGATTAGCAGGCAGGTAACATATCCCCAGAACACATGCCTGGAAATGCTGCTCCTCCCTCACTTTATCCATTGGCAGCCAGAGAGCTGCATAAAAAAAAAATCACTGAGCACTTACACCCTCCTGATGTTATCCCAGGTCTTGTACACCCAACTCCTGTCCATTAGCAGAGGGCATTGGGTCAAATCCTGCTCATTTAATGTCTCTGAGCAGTTCTGGGAATGCAATGGCTCTTGGACACCCCTGTCAGCTGCTAATAAATATAACGCCTGCTGCCTCTCAGGAAAATGGACTGACTGCCTTATTGCTCAGAGAAATAAAAGCCTGAGTGGGATTATTTTTAGAAGCCTCTGACACACCAAAGGATTGTTTTAGGGCTAAATGTTTCCTGGCTCGCTTTATTGTCCTTATCACATAGGAGAATAGTGTAGGTTTAATGTTGTTAGAGGGAATTATACAACGGCTTCCCTGAAGCAGCAGGGTAAAAATTCTTTTGTCAAGCACAACACAGGCCAATATAGCATTAGGGCATGGGGTTTAATTATACATCCAGCACAGGAGTCAGCTGATATTTTAAAGAGAAGAGCACCATTTCACATGAAACAGTATTTCTTCAGTGAAATCTATTATCTGGAAAATTTCTTATTATTTGGAATGTTTCCCTAATGAGATTCTTTGATCTCTTAGGACAGCAGACTATTAAAAACTAATCAAGTGGATGTCAACATTAGAAAGAAAACCACTAACTGTCATCTCTGTGCTACTTGATGTCGACAGCTTGTACAGTTTTACTTGACCTCTTTAATATCAGCTTGGCTATGAAGGCACAGACTTTGGGGTTTTAATTCTATCTCCTCTCATCTTGTTGAAGCTCATCCTTTGAAACTGCTTGTGTCGACATAATGAAAAAAGGGTAAAATTTTTTTTTATTTTTTTTAGTGATACGGTTCAATATCGGCTGCTTTGATCTCAGCAGTTTTACCCTGATCTTAGGCCAGGGTTTCTTCTGTGCCTCAGAAACACATGATTGCAGCTGATAATTCCCTGCTACACACACGGGAACTACTATGGCACAAGAGGGTTGGCCCAAAGAAACCAAGAAACCTTTTTCCCTGGAAACCAAGGCTCTGCTCAGGTTTTTACCCCCAGTGTCACACCAAACCAAACCATCTTTCCCAGAAGGACTCAACCATTACCTTTTCTAATAGTTGTCTCAGCTGCTTTGTCCTGGCATCACGCGAGCACATCGTCTGCTGAGGTGCCACCACTGTGCATATACAACGTCCCTCGCTATCCTGGGCAGAGCTGTAGACCTGCCAGCTTTCCTCTGGGTTGGTAGGCAACACCTAATTAACACAGGGAAAGATGGGTTAAGTAAACAGAAGGAGGCCTGGCAAGGGTGTGGGAGGTGAAGGGGAATGAATGGAGGAAGCAGGATGGATGTGGCAGATAGTGGAGCTGTGCTGGAAACGGAGGGAGGCTCCTCCGAGGGCCCAGCTGGCAAAATTCACTTGTGATGCAAAAATATGGATTGGGGACAAATAAAACAAGGGTCTGAAAAGGAGAGCAAGAGCTGAAGGAAGGAGGCGACGCAAGTGGGCACGGGGAAAGGCACACAGCAGGGAGGGTTCCAAGTGCAGCACAGCACGGAGAGCAGCGGGGTGGGGACCCACTGCCCGGCTGTTGTGACAGAGCATTTGGCTTCTCTGTGACACCAGTGAGGGCACGGTGTCCTGCTGAGGGCTGAGCAGCGAGCTGCCTCTGCAGAGCTCTCCCGGATCTGGCAGCAGGAAAATCAGCTCTCCCGAGCAAACGGACACCTGGAGTTACGTTTCCCCCTTCTCTGCCAGAGCCGCCGGGGATGGGGAGCTTTACAACCGTTTCCCTCCAGTGCTCACTGGGTTCCAGGCAGGGAAAGCCCAGATCCGTGCTCTGTGAGGAATGCCAGCAGAGATGGGATGCAATCCGAAGGATACCAGCAGGGTCTGAGCTTCCAGGACACACCACGGAAAGGGAGCCCAGCCACAAACACAGCACATCCCCCAGCCCTCTTGTGCCCTCTGTGCTCTCCAAACCTCTCTGATCTTAATTTTCCTTTGATCTCACAGCACTTTGCAAAATACATTATTTAATGACAACCCAGCCTCCGATCACTTTGAAGGTGTCACCGTGTTCCCAAACAGAGGGGAAATGTTCTTTCTACTATTTCACTATAGAACAAATAACCTTGCAAATGCCCACGTTGATAGACATGCCCTAAGACAGATGCTGAGGCAAATGCAGTTTGATTCTCTTGCTAAAGCAACCGAGGAAAAAATAATAAACGGATCTCATAAGCCCTGATAACATGGAAAAAAATTCTCAGCTTCATTCACTAGCAGCAGAACCACTACATGAGATACTATTGGAACAGCAGAGCTGTGATACCGGAGCTCTGTCAGAAGGAACAAGCATGCAGCCTGGAGGCGAAAGACGCCCAATTTTCCCTGCTCATGGAAGACAGACAGACAGGATTGTTTTTCCCAGACATTCTCAAAGTGGGAAGCTCAGGCACAGCACCAGCCCTCCAGCAGAACAGGGACAGGGGACGTACGGGCACCACCGCGACACACGGCAACTTCGCCGCATCTCCATCCCACCAAGGACCGATCGGGAAGGGAGGGAAGCGAAGGAGCCTTCGGGACTCGCATCCGCTGTCCCGGCTGCTTTTGCAGAGGAGACGAGGGAAACTTTGCATCCCTCCGGCCGCAGGGACAGAGAGGCACCCGGGTCACCCACAGCCCGGAACGAGGGATGGCTAAACTAGAGGAGAGGGAGAGACGCTCCCCGCCACCCCCATCTCCTGCCAGCACTCCCTGTCCCCGCACCGCCCCATCCCCGCTCCGGCACGACCCCGGGGGGGCACTTTGCAGCGATGCCCCCCATCACCCCGAAGGGCGGCGATCCTGCCCCTCCCCGGGGCGCTGCTCTCTGCGGCGGGGGGGCTTCTGCAGGGAGGGAGCCTGACGGCTGCGGGGACCTCTGGACAAGGGGGCGATGTGACAGCCCGAAGGACACCCAGGCGAGGAGGGACTGGGCGGCGGCGGGGAGAGGGGCGCTGCCGCCGCGGGAGGCAGGGATGCTCCGGGATGAAGGGACGCTCCGGAAGGCAACGATCCTCCGGGCACCTGGGATGCTCTGGAGGGCAGGGATCCTCCGGGCACCTGGGATGCTCCGGGAGGCAGGGATGCTCCGGTCAGCCCTCCCCGTCCCCCGCCGCCCCCCGCACTTACTCCCGTGCTGCGGTCCAAGGTGCCGCCCGTGGCCGCCGTGAGTTTGGTGGTGTTGAGCCCCACGAGGGAGGGCAGCGTCTGCGACATCCAGTTGGTGATCATGGCCATGGTGCTGAGGACGACTCCAATCTTGAGTAAAGGCACAGACATGTCTGCG